>BPLR01019002.1:0-121175 GCA_021605095.1 Caerostris extrusa | reverse complement strand
ATATTATTCATGCAGAAATGAATTTGTGTGCTGTAGAATTGTTTTTATATTAATTTGTGCATTGAAAAATGAGTTTGCAACAAATAGGAATTTTGTTATTTCTGTTTATATATAAATTACAATCTAATAAATTTCTATATAACTACATGTCCAAATGTATGTTTAAAATAAAAACTATTATAACATTTCACAATATTAAAGATGAAATACTTTTGAATATGGATAAATTTATTCAATTGTTAAAAAATTTCATTTCTCCACTTATTTTGAATGGAGCATAATAGGGATACCACAAAAACATTCCCTACACATATGAGTAAACTAATCACATAAAAACCAAATGTGATACAGAAATGAAATCAAAAAAGTGATTTGACATTTCAAAAAATATTTTTAAATAAAAACTAATATAGCAAAACCTGATGGTCGAGTGGCTAGCGCTCTGGCGCTCGGTACCACAGGTTTCGGGTTCAAGTCTCGGCGGTGTTATGGATGTTTGAAGTTGTCCGGAATCTACTTTAAACCATATCTTCCCGGTCTAATAGAATGGTGGGTTTCAGGGAAAGTGTTACTCGCGCCCGTAGCCTATCTTCAAGCTACACGTGCCCTTTTAGTGCTAAATGAGTAACAGCGGTGCAGCCCATTATCATACAGATTAACTGTCTCCGTATTGCCAGCTGCATTAGAACAACAACATATATATAGTTACTTTTCTGACTTGAAAAATTTCAATCACAAAATTAGAGCGTTTAAACTTATATTGTGACATAATTAAAAGACATTTTGTTAAAAAAAAATCGGTAAAAAAAATTTGTTTATATAAATGTAAATGCATTAAATATATCCGCATTCCAAAAATGCAAGAAATATTTTATTAAAGAAAATAAATGTCATTAAATATATGAATTTTTTTCGTCGTTTAAATCAAAAGAAACTTTCGAATTCTTATTTCTATTTTTTAAATTTTCATATTTGATGAGTTAATTAAATCAGCAATTCCGTCTTTTTAAAGATTTTGGAAAACTGTTTATTTCAATTAAAAAAAAAAACAAAATTGTACAAATTCATCTTCCCGTAAACACTTTGTAACTGCATTTTAAAAACGGAATGCAAAATTGAAAGGTCACATCACCTCAGGGATATATTTATTCCAGACTGCAGAATTCGTCGAAAAACGTTTCCTTTATTTTGAATATTTCGTTTATTTTTCGTTCAGATTTTCAAAAAGCAATCACGTTTTTTCTTTTAAAACATTTCCAATTATAGATAACGATTGCTTTGAAGTCTACATGTTGTAAGAATTGTAATTTTGCTTAGGTATCCGGTTTTTTTGTCTGATTTTTTTGCTGTATAGTATCTCTAAACTAATAAAATTCTATAAAATAGATGCATTTATGCTTTCAAAAATTTCAGAGATATATTTTGATATTCTGTACAGCTGCTACGTATATTTTGAAATTGATTTCGCTACTTTTTTTTTAGATATATTTTAGCATTTATAAAATATTATTATTCAGGTAAAAGATATTATTAATGGTACAATGAATTTGTATTGCAGAACTGTTTTTATATTAGCTTGTTCATTGAAAATGAGTTTACAACTAAATAGGAGTTTCGTTATTTTGTTTATACATAAATTACTATTTAATAAATATTTATGCACGAAAAATATTTTTAAAATAAAAACTATTATAGCAATTCAAAATATTAAAGTTGAAATACGTTTGAATATGGATAAATTTATTCAACTGTTAATAAAATTTCGATTTTCCACTGATATTGAATGGTGCATAATATGGATACCACAAAAACATTCTCTACAGATATGAGTAAACTAATCATATAAAATCAAATGTGATAGAGAAATGAAATAAAAAAAACATATTTGACTACCATGTTATATGTTGTCGTTCTAATGCAGTCTGTAATACAGAGACAGTTAATCTTTATGCCATAAGCCAGGACTGCACCGCTGTGACTCATTTAGAGCTACCCAGGTAAAACTTGACGTGTCGCTTGAAGATATGCTACAGACGCGAGTAACTCGAACACCGCAACGCTCTGCGATCCTACTAGACCTATGGTTTAAAATGGATTTCATACCACTACAAACATCCATGGCACCGCTGGGAATCAAAACTAAACCTGTAGCACCGAGTGCCAAAGCACTACCACTCGGCCATGAGACCCTGAAAACGGTTGTTATTAAATACATCTTTAACGCTAGATGATGTTTCTAAAAGCCAAAATGTCCGTTTCACACTGGAAGGAGCAAAACCCTGTCAGAAAAATTAGCATTGAGGCTCAATAGAGTGCTATGAATTATGCCCCCCCAATTTCACTCAGCATCAAGATGAGAAAGATGCCCACTCAGCTCAGCCCCGTGGTTATCACATTTCGAACATGCAGTGGAGAATTCCTTGAAATCAACTACGGTAACCTAAAGGAACTGTCAATATTCTTTGGGTTGTAACATTGGCGACTTCTTCTTAAGTACAGGAATCTAGGATTAAATTTAATTAATAAAGTAATAATTAATTTTTATTTTTAAAATGGCAATGAAATTATCCTTTTATTTATTAAACAAACTTTTAGATGGTTGCAATTCTAGTTTAGATGCTTTAGAGACAGAGTTTCTATTTCCATGGATGTTGGAAGTAGTTGCAGTTAAAAAAAAGGCAGAGAACGTTGAAGACGAAGAGCCCTTGACCGTCAACCACAACCGTTCACGTCCAAAAATTAAAGATTTGGTGTTAACACACACATACACAAAATTTCAATTTTAAAAGATGTTGTAGGCATACATTCATACACACACACACACACACACCACACATCGTGCTACACTTAAATTCCTTACACACACACACACACACACACACAACACACATACATACATACTAGTACTAAAATATTCACTTTAAATTTACTGATTAGTCTATGATTGTAATATTTTTAATTGATCAGATTTTCAGGAGTTCTGTAAATATATCTAATAAAATCAAACTATTCATGACATCGATTACTCATATTTTTAAAACATCGATCATTCAAATCTTAATTAAAATTGATTCAAGCCATATAAATATAATAATTCTGCGCTCAAAAGAAAAATTATAGTGGAAAGTGAAAATAATAGGGCTTTTTTACATTGTCTGCTTTTACGATTCTGCTCAATTGGAAAGCATAAAAAGAGAAAATGGTGCATTTTAACTTGATTTTAAATGGAGGAAAATGTTCTCAAGTCATGGACTGAAACAGTAAATAAAGTTAATATGAGTGTATTATATGCAGTTTATGCTTTTGGTCCATTTATTCTTATGTTAAGACATGCTATTTTTTTTATTTGTGTACTTTCAACAATAAAATAGTCAATTGTTTTACAGTCTTTAGTGGTCAATGAAACTAAATAAGCCAAGTTTTACAATGTGTCTTATCCGCTAAAAGGTGTCATTATAATTTTATGAATAATTTTAAAGTAATTTTCTGCCAAGAAGTTAGTGCAATGAGGAAATATATGGATTGAGGAAGTAAAGCACGAAGAAATTAGGTCTACTTCACAAGGTGGAAAATCTGTTCTTTAAAGTGTAATTAGTTTCTGAAAACCATGAAGGCTGTAGTATAATGTTAAAAATTATATTTAGTAATATCATTTACATCATATTCAATTTTTTTTCATCTCATGGCATACTTGAATCCATTTTCGTGGCACATTTCAATTGTGATGTTACAAAAAATTACTCTTTTTAGTAATATAGAACAATCTTTTAGTAATAGTGGATCTTTTTTTTTTTTAAAAATTAAGGTTCTGAAAATAATTATCAGAACTATAAATAATTCTTTTGCCATTTTTAAGCTGAAGTTTGACTGAAAATGATATAAATTTTTTTTTATTCCATATGTACTAGATTTAAATAATTGCAAAACTTTTTTTCCAAATTTCTAACTGCAATAAAGTTAAGCAATTGTATTACGGAGTCCAAAAAGTAAGACCCATTTTCAATTTAAAATTCCCGGGGCTTGTGGAATTTCAATTTGTTTTTTTTTTTCAGGTTGCTGGCACTGTCCTTGACATCTATGTGAAATAAGTGTTTGAGTTACGCTTGACTTTGTGAGACGCTAAAACTGATCCCGGCGATTTTTGAAATGTCTGAATGAATTCAGCAAAGAACTTGCATTCAATTTTGTTTGCGGAAACGTATAGAATATTGCAGAATGAATTCAGTGAGCATTCCTATACCGGAAAGAAATGTTTAGAAGTGGTATGAAGAGTTCAAAGAAGACAGAGAACGCGTTAAAGACGAAGAGTCCTCTGTTCGACCGTCAACCTCAACCGACGAAGCTCACGTCCAAAAAATTAAAGATTTGGTGCTTGCAAACCGTCAATTTACAATTAGAGACCTTGCTGCTGATGATGGAATTTCAAAAGGATCGGTCCATTCCATTTTGGGCCTCAAACGCGTCAAATCTCGATTGGTACCGAAAACACTGAATGCGCCAGCTCACACTGCATTGATTCCTCGCGACCTTTTCGCTAAAATTGAATCCCATATCGTTCCAAAACCACCGTATTCCCACCGTGCGACTTCTGGCTATTCCCTAAACTCAAAAGACCACTCCGGTGACACCGTTTTGAATCGAGTGAAGAGATTCAACGTGAATCGCCGCTCACTTTGAATGTCATCCCTGCCGATGACATTTTTTAGCATGTATTGAGAATTGGAAAAAAGTTTGGCATAAGTGCATTGTGTTCGGAAGGGATTACTTTGAAGGCGATGAAATAAATTTGGAAAAATAAGTAAAAAGTTTTTGAAAAAAAAAAATTTTTTTTTCTTACTTTTTGGCCACAGTAGTATATTAAAATGAATTAATACTCAAAATATTCGTGAGCTTTATTACTTGACGCTGAAGTTTATTTTTCTATGGAATGACCTTAAATTGCAATTTAATTACGTATTTCAAAACGAATAACATTTAGTTAAGCGAGAATTTAAATAGTTTTTCATTCACTTTAAAAGTTCTTTCATATCTTTGCTAAACTTGTGAAACCTCGGCATTGTTATATTTTTCAAGATTAAATGTCAAATAAATTATATTTAATTTTTCAAGGACATGAGAATCATGGAAGCTATTATGTGAATCATGATAATGTTTTTTTTTTGGAATTTGGGTGGGGATTATTTAGATTTTCATGTTTAAATAACTTTTTAAATTATATTTAAAAGTCATTGTGGTTTGGTGAGATAATGAAAATTCCTGAATACGGACTTCTCGAAAATTACCGATATTAATTTTCTGCTTTTTTTTTTTTATAATTTCGGGATGGATAATTTTAGGTTTCTACGTTAAACTAGTAATTTTACTTATAGTTAAATCTTGAAACACAGTTCGTACAGTTAAATTTCGACTTCTTAAATAGTGTTGGATAATAATAGTCTTTGCTTTTTGTTTTGTAGAAATTATACATATATTTTAAAAATAGTATTCAGAATTTCACAAGGTACAGAACATTTGTTTTTGGACGATAAACATTTGGTAAATTACGCAAATTAAAATTTTTTTTGTGATGTTAGATTAATTATACAGCAAAATATAAGTAACGAATAATAATTATGTTTTTCATTAACTAATGGGATAGATAATAAATTGATGATGATGCATTGTAAAAATTGATGAAAGTTTGGTAACTTATATTACAAATTTTATTCTTTTAGTTCCAGTGGTTTTAATTATGATAAAGATTAAACAGTTAATATACAGTGTGATTATAATTAGAGTCCTAACTTTCAAAATGCTGTTAAAAAAAAGAACCACTCGTCCCAATGAGTTCAAATTTGAACAGAAGATACTGGAAGAAGGATGAAACGGTACGGCATAAAAAAAATCCAAAGTGTATTAACAGATGGCGCTGTAACCGGCAATAAAGAAAGTGAATTCGGCTGCCAGTGATATTTTGAATCGAGATTACAAGGTATTTGGCATGAGCTGCACATTAAACCAACTGTAGTGTTCAACGTGCTCGATTATTTCGATTTTTTTTTACGGAATTCGATTTTTGACGATCTATGACTAGTCATTCAACAGTTGTGATACTGTTAATGGAAAAGCCCATCCACCGAGACAAGATCATAACAAATTGCAAGGAAAAAAATCGATAGAACTTTTTTGGCACTATTTTTTTGATGCCATACCGTTTCCCCTTCTCCAAGTATCTTCAGTTCAAATTTGAACTCATTGTGACGAGTGTTTCTTTTTTTTTTTAGGCATTTTGAAAGTTGGACACTAATTATATTAATTATAATTATCCATGAATAAAAAAAGAAGATCCCTCGAATGTTGCTTAAATATATTTTTCAAACTTTTGAAAAGTGGAAATGGTTATTTGAAATAAACAAATGTTTGATAAATGATACGCATTAGTTAAAATCAGGGGTGGCCAACCCAAATGATCTTGAAGGCCTCTTTAGTAAGGCATCCTAACTCCGCGGTCCGCATATAAAATTATATATCCCCCCTATTAGATTTAGACACACTATAGACATTTTTTGGGAGTGAAAGATTGAAATGTATTGAGTTATTATTTTTTGTGTTTACTTTTATTCTTACATTTAAACACAGATACTATAATAATAATGATACTAAACGCGCATTGTAAAGAAATACACTAAGTGACAAAAGCACAGTAGCAAAATAAATGCGCAGTAAGAACTTTCATTTCTGTTCGCATAAATGTAAATGAAATATAAAAGAAACGCTAGACGCAGGCTGGGTCAAAAATCGATAAAATTCAACATTCCCAATCCCCTGTGTCAAGAAGAGTATAAATATAAATGAAATATAAAAAAAGATATAAATATAAATGAAATATAAAAAAGATATAAAATATAAATGAAATATAAAAAAGATATACGTGAATATAAATGAAAACCGTATGAGTCAATTTCAAAGAGCTGATGGTAAAGACCCCACGAAGTATAAAACTGTCAGCAAATGGTGTGGGCTGTTTTTCAAATTGGTCCTCTGGTGCGACTAAACAACTGGAAATGCTTATGTTCATAAATCATAGCCATTCATGGAATGTATAAACAACGATGGGATTTTTATGGAAGACAATGCGCCATAAATATAAATGAAATATAAATCGCCCGAAAATCCCATCGAGCATTTATGGGACATCATAGAGAGGTCTGTTCGTGCCCAAAATCCTGCACCATCAACGCTTTCACAATTATGGACGTCTATCGAGACAGCATGACTCAATATTCCTGCAGAAGACTTCCAACGATTGTTGAATGCCAAGTTGCTGCACTAAAAAACATGATATTAAGAGGTATCCATAAATATAAATGAAAATGAAATATAAAAAGATATAAATATAAACGAAATATAAAAAAAAGATATAAATATAAATGAAATATAAAAAGATATAAATATAAATGAAATATAAAAAAAGATAGAAATATAAAAAAAAATAAATATAAAAAATATATAAATATGAAATATAAAAAAATATATAAATATAAGCGAAATTTACTAGTGCGATATTTGTTCTCCACTCTTTCACTTAGTTTTTCAAATCGATCTCAATTTGGGTATTTGCACATCGTAATGGGTGTTGCTGCTTAGCGTCCGTTAAGTTTGAGCGTGTTTTCTGTCTGACCAATTTTCTTTTAGGAAAAAATGATTCGCAGGTGTAAGTTGAACCCAAAGCTCTAACAACTTTTTGTGGCAGATTTCTCAAATTGGAAAATTTCTCTTTTGTGATACAAGTGTTATAAAAATCTATTTTTGATTCTGATGTTTCGAAAATGCATTTTAATTCAATATTGCATTGTAAGTCAACCAGTTCCATACAGCAATAATACATTGGTTTTCACTACTTTGGCCATTATGTAATAAATATGTTTTGTAAAAGTATGATAAATCTGATGGGCCGCGGCTTGGCCAATCCTGGTTTAAGCAAAAATAAAACTCAGATCTCTGTCTTTCGAATAATAAATCCAGACAAACTTTAAAAATGTAATTATATTTTTATGAAAGTTTAAAACAAGGAATACGGTTTTTTGTTAAACTATTTCTACAGTATTAATGAGAACAATTCGAAAAAAAGTAATAAAAAGCAATCATTTAAAACTTACAAGTTATCACAAACTTGCCAAAAACAAGTTCCATTTTAAAGGGTGTTAAACAAAGTAAATGGTGTTGTTTTTAGATAATTTATTAAAATAAGCAAGACTATAGTTCTTGGATCAAAACATATCTGAGAAGAAACGTTTTACACATAATTAAGAAAAAATTAGAAAAAAATATTATAAAAAGCAATCATTTAAAACTTAGGAAAACAAAACCACAAGATCAGATCGTTTGACAATAATATAATTTGGTCGTAATTTATTTTTATCCTTATTTTATTTATTACTAAAAAGCAAGTTTCATTTTAAAATGGCTTTAAACAAAGTAGTTGGTAGTTGTTGTTAGATATTTCATTAAAAGCGCAAGGTTACTTGGATCAAGACATATCTGAGAACAAACAGTTTTACGTATAATTATAAAAAATAAATAGTTTAAAAAACTAAAAAACACGCTTTTAGAGTTAATCAAACTAAAAAAGTAAAAAATAATTGTTAGCATAAGAATAAAATGACTGATGAGAAAATGAATGTCACTGTTCTAAAAGCGTGAGTTGCTCGATATCAATCGTTATAATATTTCACTAGTTTCCTTCCGAAATGCGGAGTTAGTTTTAAAATGTCATACAAAGCACCCCACGCTTTTAGAACAGTGACATTCATTTTCTCGTCAGTCATTTTATTCTTTCGTTATGTTAACAATTATTTTTACTTTTTAGTTTGATTAACTCTAAAAAAACGTGTTTTTTTTACTTTTTAGTGTTTTTAAACTGTTAATTTATTTTTTAATTAATTTTTAGTTCGATTAACTCTAAAAAAGGCGTGATTTTTTAGTTTCTTTAAACTATTAATTAATTTTTTTTTTTTTTTACTTTTTAGTTTGATTAACTCTAAAAAGCGTGTTTTTTAGTGTTTTAAAACTATTCATTTATTTTTTACTTTTTAGTTTGATTAACTCTAAAAGGCGTGATTTTTTAGTTTTTAAGCTATTAATTAATTTTTTACTTTTTAGTTTGATTAACTCTAAAAGCATATTTTTTAGTGTTTTTAAACTATAATATTTAAATGAGGTGTAATTGTAATTGTGAGTAAAACAAAGGCTAAATGCGAATATGTCGAGCCAGCCAGGGATTCGAACAGGGAATCTCCTGATCCGCAGTCAGGCGCGTCATCCATTGTCCCACGTGGTTTGAATGTTTTTTACTGAATACTTTCATTCTACATGGGTTAAATTGCTCTTCATAAGTTAAAATAAAATCTCTCATCCTGGCGATCCTAATCATGATGAGATAATAAACTTATCAGAACTATTTTATTGTCGTCGGTCCTTCATAAGTCTACAACGTTTAAATTAAATCTGATTGCTTAAAGTAGGGCAAAATCGAGCCCAAAGAGTCAGCTACAAACAAACAAACAAGCAAACATTCAGGTGAAACAAACAGTTTTACGTATAATTATAAAAAAAAAATTAATAGTTTAAAAACTAAAAAACACGCTTTTAGAGTTAATCAAACTAAAAGTAAAAAATAATTATTAACATAAGAATAAAATGTTAATTTAGAACACTTACTTTTATATGAAATATATTTTTTGTAAGCAAAGTACAATAACGTATTAAAAGAATCAACTGTTTACTTTCTGAAAGATGCCTGTAAATGTTTCTTTGCAGCTTATATAGTGTATATGAGGAGAAACAGATCTCCAGGGGTAAAAGTCAGTTACATACATACAAACATACAGGTGAAACTAATAAAAGCGTATTAAAAAATCTAAAAAGCATGAGAAGTGGAAGCAAGGAGTTGTGATTGAAACATTTTTGTGGGGTCGGTAGAGACGAACACAACCAGTAGAAAAGACGGTGACACTACTTTAGCAGTAAGTCAACTCAGTGTTGAGAATTCAGTGTTTTTCAAAACTGAAGCTTATAAAAAGTGTTATCTTGTATTAAGAGAATACCTTATAAAAGTTATTGTTAAGACCAAAAATAGTCTTTATATTACAAATATAGCAATTTTGGTATTAAAACGTACAATTTTCATTTTTTTTTTCCTTTTCATTACTATTTAATTTTCAGTTTTCATTTTGTTTTTAGCTATTATAATATTTTATAATTGTTAATTTAGAACACTTACTTTTATATGAAATATATTTTTTGTAAGCAAAGTACAAGGATGCAAAGATACAAAAGTATAAGGATGCAAAGGTACAAAGATACAAAGTACAAGCAAAGTACAAAGATACAAAAAGTACAAGCAAAGTACAAAGATACAAAGAAGTACAAAAAAGTACAAAAGATACAAAAGCACAAAAGATACAAAAGTACAAGGATAAAAGAGACATAAAAATACAAGCAAGAATGCAAAAAAATACAAAGTACAAACAAGAGTATAAAGATACAAAGAGCAAGTATGAGTACAAAGTATACAAAAAATACAAAAGTTTAAGCAAGATACAAGACTTGGTTAAGGCTTGGTTTGTCGCTCTACGATCATTTTGTACACATTTTGGACACACCAGGACCTACAGTTTAACGTGGATTCCGAACCACACACAAACATCCATGCCACCGCCAGGATTCGAACCTAAAAGCCTGTGATACCAAAGGCTAGAACGCTAGCCAATTGGGAATCAGGCCGCAACAAAATACAAGAAAGATACAAAAGTACGAAGACAAAAATACTAGCCCTAGAAACATCCGAACCCTTACAAACCGAAACTACCGATCCCTACAATTATCCATCCATGGACTCAAACCCAAAACCCGTAGCACCGAGCCCTCAGACCATCAGCCATCAGGGGTTGGGGGGACGTGCAGAATTTTTATTATTAAAAGATTCATAAGCATTAAAAGTTTGAGATCTAGCATCGACAGCAAATTCAGAATTTATTTCCTTATAAATGGTAAATGGTCTGAGGGCCAAGCGAGTAGTGCTCGGTGCCATAGGTTTCGATTTCGAGTCCCGGCGATATCATGGATGTTTGTAGTGGTTTGGAATCTACTTTAAACCGTAGATCCCGTTCTACAATGACTGTAAGAAACTTGGGCTTAAGGTTGACAACCCTATCGGTAACAAGTAATATATATAAAAAAAAATTTTAAAGTCAATTCCTACTTTTTTGTTCACTCTATTGCAGAAAGTCCTTTATAAATAATTTTCATTCATTCATTTTAAGTTAATCTGGCGCCATCTATTGGTAGATATATGCATCTTAAAATCTAAAAAAATTAAATTAATTAAATTTAATGAATGAATCAATATTTGAAAAAACCGCATTAACATACAGTGTCATCCCCTACAAGTTTTAAAAAAAGTATTTGAACTTGAGTGTATGAATAAAAGTATTTTATGAACGATTGGAAATTTGAACAAGATATATATAGGGAGAGTGTGAGCTAACAGAAGGAATTGAAAAAAAAAAAACATCCCTGCCTTGAAATCTGCCAGTAGGCAGACGGCCTTGGCCCACCATGGAAGCTTTTGCACCACTAATGATAATGTAAATAATAAATAAAAACAACCAACTTTGATATACTACATAGTTTTCAAAGCATCCTTCTAGCACAATAATAACCATTAGCTACATCGGCTTCTAACCGCAGCGTCTTTTAAATCTTTACATCTTACCCCTTCATCTTTTTTGTAGTATATATTTCTACTAACTGTTCCCATGGTTAATAATTTCTCTGCATATTTTTCAAGAGAAATCTGCGGAATCTCCTCTTATTTTTCTCAGTAATCTCTGTAAGAAAATTCTGTGGTTAAGAGAGAAAGCGGAAACTAAGAAGCTCATGATCTTCTAAATCCTGTCGGACTCATCTGTCACATACAACCGGAACTTAAAGCTCTTTTTTTTTTTACTTTTACTTTTTTAGATGGGATAGCATGCTGCTTCCACAAATCCGTATGTTTGGGGAAAAGATCGTTAGAACTCTGTCAGTAACTGATTGTGGATTAAAGAGTTGCTCAAATAAGCAGTGTGTGTAGCAATATCGTTGGGAAACTTAGATTGTTGAAAAAGTGTAGAAAGGTGGAAGAATTACTTGTAATGTTTTTTAACATTAAATATATATGTTTTTATAAATAGATGACTAACAAAAAGTATTAAACTTTGCTTTAACATTGTATCATTCAAAATAAATAAGTCTTATTTTGAAAACGAGATACCATTTAACTATATTTTCCCATTTTTAACGTCCTCATAATTCAAAAGATCAAGGCTCATTTTGGAAATAAGATACAATTCAGATTTGTTTTCCAGTTTTTAACGCGGTATCATTCAAAATGGTTAAAAGCTATTATTGAATTCAACACACAATTCAACTATGTTTTTAGCACCATTAACGTCTAACATTATTAACTTCGTGTCACACAAAAGGGTTAAAGATCATTTTGAAAATGAGATATATAATTAAACTATGTTTCCAAATTTTAACGTCCAATTTTTCAAATTTTTAATTCAAAATGATGAAATATTTTAAAACCGAGATGCAATTAAACTATGCTTTCAAATTTTTAACGTCCTATAATTTAAATGATGGAGTCTTATTTTAAAAACGAGATACAATTTAAACTATGTTTTTCCATTTTTAAAGTCGTGTCATTCAAATGGATCAGGGCTCATTTTGGAAATAAGATACAATTCAGCTTTGTTTACCGGTTTTTAACGTCGTATGGTTAAAGCTCATGTTCAAAATCAACGGTTAAGCTTCAAAATGGTTAAAGCTCATGTTAAAAATCTGCACACAATTCAACCATATTTTTAGCACTATTACTGTTGTGTCACTCAAAATGATTAAAGATCATTTTGAAAATGAGATAATTTAACTATGTTTTCCGATTTTTCCAAATCTTTCAGACTCATCTGTACCATCAGGAACTTAAAAAGCTCCTTTTTTACTTTTCTTGAGATAGAATAGCACGCTCCTTCCACGAAATCCGTATATTTGGGGAAAAGATGGCTAGAACTCTATCAGTAACCGACAGGGATTAAAAAGTTGCTGAAATAAGCAGTGAGTAGCAATTTTGTTGGGAAACTCAGAATTTTGAATTAGTGTAGAAAGGTGGAAGAATTATTTACAACGTTTTTACATGAAATATATATATATATATATATATATATATTATAATATATAAATATACTGGTAAACATTATTTAAAAAACGAAACACAATTAAACTATGCTTTAACGATGGGCCATTCAAGATAGTTAAACCTCATTTTGAAAACGAGATACAATTTAACTACGTTTTTCCATTTTTAAAAAGTCCTATAATTCAAAATGATTGCCTTATTTTTAAAATTATCTAATTTTTAAATATATATCTTAACAGTTTAATTAATAATCTTAATAGTTTAATTATATATTTTAACCATAGTTTAATTATATATCTAAACTAGGGTTTCCCATTTTTAAAGTCATGTCATTCAAATTGATTAAGTTTTATTTTGAAAAACACAGTATCTAACTATATTTCCCTATTTTTAACGCTGTGTCATTCAAAATAGCTAAATCCTATTATGAAAACGAGATGCAATTTAACTATCTTTTCTCATTTTTAATATCCTGTAATTCAAAAATGGTTAAAAGGCTTATTTTGAAAATGAGATACAATTCAACTCTGTTTTCCAATTTTTAATGTCCTATCAATTTCCTTTTTAGCCAAAATTGATTCGTAGCTACTTTTTTAAAGAAGAGAAAATCAAAAATAAATATTATGTATAAAAGAGTTCGCGAAAGAAATTTTTTAAAAAATTACAGATTTCAATGAAAATTTTCAAAATAAGTGGTCAAGGACACGAAAACCTACTTCCCCAACACAATACCCATGTATTTTATGCGTAAAAAACAACTTGAATAACTGGAAACAAAAGTCCCGGCATTTTAAAATAAAATTATCTTTCCATGTTTTAAAATTCAGTAAGAAAAAATGTCAGCAACCAACAAAAACAGAACTTTAATATATTTTATAAGAAAATGAGAATAGTAGTCATTCTATTGACAATAGCAAAATTTCACTTACCGCTAAAACGAAAACCTATGTTGTCTTTCAATAAAAAAAAGAAAAGACTAACAATTTCCTCATAAAATATTTTCTGATGATCTGAGATTTCGTAGAAAAGAAGATGAAAACAACAACAACATTTCATTTGAAATCTAGGATTAAATTCATCTTACTAAAAATATCGATTGTGAAATAAAAGGCAGACTAGATCCTGTTTTATGTTTATTGTTGTTTATGTATATTTAGATGCATTAAAGTGGGGTTTTCATTAGATACTATAATATCATATCGTGAAACTCCAACATGGAATCGGAAACCTGAGTAAACTGAAGATAAGGCTTTTGATTGACTAAATTTTTGTGATGTGAGATTTTAGCATTCAATGGATTCCTGTTTTTATGTATTTCAGTGCAGTATCTAGAGTGGAAAAGAGTGGCCAATCAATTATTTTGTACTTTTTAATTTTTCTATAAATTCAATAGGCGACCTGATGGCCAAGTGGCTAGCGCTCTGGCCTTTGGTATCACAGGCTTCAGGTTCGAATCCGGGCGGTGGCATGGATGTTTGTGAGTGATTCAGAATCCACTTCAAACTGTAGGTCAAAGGTCTGTTTAGCCCTCTTCTGCCCGATGACCGTAGAGCGACAAACTAAACTCAAACTCACAATTTATCCAACATGTATATATATATAATTTAATACAAAAAAAAAAGAATTTGGTGCGGGATATTACGTTAAATGTCTTTTAGCACTGATATCAATTTTATAATAAGCAAGCACAATTCAAAACAAACAATTTTTATTGATCTTTTTTATCGTATTTAAACATGGTGTACTGGTTTCTCCTAAAAGTGGGAAACTATAAAATAAGAAATAAGTATGAGTACGAGTTATTATTTCAGGAGATTATAATCTCATCGTGCAACACAAGAAATTTTCTTTTTTCAATAAACTTTCATGTAAAAGTAAACGCTGATTTTCATGCGAATTCACCGTAGAGCGACAAACCAATCCAAACTATAAATACATTAAAGCTCTGTCTTGGACTGTTGTCTGGCAAATATACCAAAAGTATTTTATATTTTTAAAAATCATTTTGAGAATAATTAAAAAATCAAGCAGATTGAAAAACCAGCCTTAATCCCATCAAAAATTCCATATTGTAACTAACACTTAAATAAAAATTTGAAAATCAGCTACTACCAAAATCAACTAATGTGCTACTTCTCCAGAACGAAGGCGGCCTGAGTACCAATTGGCTAGCGCTCTGGTACCACAGGTTTCAGGTTCGAATCCTGGAGGGGGCAGGAATGTTTTTAAGTGGTTTTGGAATCCACGTTAAACTGCAGATCCCGCGCAATTTCATTTAATACAATACTCACTATAATAAAATATTAAATGAATATCTTTCTGTTCAATTATAACATTAATTGTAAATATTCAATTATATATATATATTTATATATATATATGATAGATAGATTATATATATATATATTATGTGTGTGTGTGTCTGAATTAAATTTCATTAAAATGCACGCAGTAATTGTAAAAAACAACCCAAATCTACATCAATCACAACAAAGGAATGGAATTACTATCTTCACTGCTTCAAGGCCGTCCTTACATGCTCTCAATAAAGGTTTCTCAAGTATGCCCAGCTGTTGCAGCCGCCATGCATTGTTTGGACCATCCCTCGGAAGAGGATTTATACTCAAGCTGGCAATCAGCATAGCCAATAATATTAATAATAATCTTCCAATAATAATCTTCACAATAATATTAATAATAATCTTCCAATAATAATCTTCACAATAATATTAATAATAATCTTCCAATAATAATCTTCACTGCTTCAAGGCCGTCCTTACATGCTCTCAATAAAGGTTTCTCAAGTATGATCGTGAGCCCTATATCTATTTTAGAAAAATCCACTGTTTGCACAGAATGTATCCTGTAATGGATCCCTGTCATGTGGATTTGAAATTTAATCAAATTGCAGATTCCTTGGCAAAGAATGCCAGAAGTCTGGATCAGACTGCCATTCCTACTTTCCTCGCAGATTAAAATGCCTTGGTAAAAGTCAAAAACTTATAAATCCTTCTGAGATCAAAACTAAATGTCGACAGAAAAACAGCTAGTATCCTCACAAGATTAAGGATGAAGTACACAAAAAGCAGCACAAAAACATGAAACTTTCTGCTGATGGCTTTAAAAAGCACCAGAAATGCGGCAACTGCCCTGATGTCAAGCTTACTCCCTCATCATGTGTTTGATTGCCCAGCTGTTGCAGCCGCCATGCATTGTTTGGATCATCCCTCGGAAGAAGAGGATTTATTCTCCAAGCTGGCAATCAACATAGCCAATAATATTCGGGAGCAACACGATATTTGATTTTCTTGTACTCTCCAGGACATACGACAACAACAATGTAAAGCAAGCCCTTTTTGTAGACTAGATATCTAGTGAAGGTTGAGATTTGAGTTAGGTTTGTCGCTTTACGGTCATCTTGTGCACACTTCTTAGACTAAATAGACCAGGACCTACAGTTTAACGTGGATTCGAACCACTCACAAACATCCATTCCACCACCAGAATTCGAACTTAAAGCCTATAGAACTAAAAGGCCAGAGTGCTAGCCAGTTGGCCATCAGACCGCAGGTTGAGTTTTTAAAGCATAAGTATGTTTTATACTATTTTATTCTTTTTCCAAATGTTTTATTATGAATATTTTTCCATGTACGCGTATACGCGCGTAAAGTAAGCATACATACATGCGCTACATTTATTTTGTTGAAAAAAAAATTCAGAACGTGTCAGAATCATTTACCTATGCAATGTGTTTTCAGCACTTTTAAGAAACCAAACTACTTATAATTATCTCAAAACATCTTGTTAAATTAGACACAATGAGCTTTACAGTCTGCTCTTTGTATAATATTTAAAAGTAGAACTGGTATAAAACTAATTTTTTCGCCTAGCTTGTAAAACATCTATGTGACAATTAAATTTAATTGATAGCTGCGAAGGTGTGTTAATACAAGGTGATTATAATGAAAGCCCCACATTCAATATGCTGTAAAACAGGGGTCTCCAAACTACGGTTCGCGGGCCAAATCCGGCCCGCGGATAAAATTTAATTTTCCGGTCCGAGGCAAATTAAAAGAAATATAAATTTATACATTATATATCCATCTCCTTTTCTACTTTGATGAAATATTATTTTTTTCTACCTTTTTTTCAAAGGACTGATGATCTTTTTTTTTTCTATTTTTGTTCTACAAAACCTAAATCGACGGAAACAGCAAGCACAGACAGCTTTCAATCGGAAAGGATTTGCAAGTTGAATTAATTGAGTTACATTCTAACAATCATCTCGAGCAGTTGTTTTCTAAATATGCCAAAGTTAGAGTTTTACAAATCAATATCGAAAGTAGGTTTCCCAAATTCAAAATCTCACGGCCAGAAAAATCAGTGCTGTGTTTGCTTCATCTGATATATGTGAACAAGTGTTTTCAACTATGAATCTTGGAAAGAATTATTTCAGAAGTAGACTGACAGATGAGCATTTGCATTCCTTATAGTGAGGTTCTCACTTCGAACCTCACTATAAGGAACTTTTAAAAATGAAATCTCGATTTCATACTGCTCATTAACATATTTAAATTGTAATACTTGTATATTATTTTTAAAATTGTAGCAAAATTTTTCTTTGCCCACCAAACTTTTTTTTTCAATTTTTGGCCCGCGACCGAAAAAGTTTGGAGACCCCTGCTGTAAAAAAAAAAGAACCACTTGTCGCAATGAGTTCACATTTGAGCTGAAGGTACTTGAAGAAGGAGGGAAACGGTATGGCTTTTAAAAGTTCCACCGATTTTTTCCATCCAATTTGGTATGACCGTGTCGTGGTGGATGGGTTTTCCATTCACAGTGTCACAACTGTTGATTGACTCGGAAATCATTTTTTTTTTCCGTCAGAAAACCGAAACAATCAAGCAGAATGAACAGTACAGTTGGTTTAATGTGCAACTCATGCCAAATACGCTGTCATTTCGATTCAAAATATCACTGGCAACCGAATTCACTTTCTTTATGCCGCTTACAGCGCCACCTATTAACATACTTTGGAATTAATGGTAATTAATTTAACTTTTTTTTTTGGTGCCGTACCGTGTCCTCCTTCAAAGTTCAAGTACAAAGTGTACAGGTCAAATTTGAACACATTGTGACGAGTGTTTTTTTTTTTTTTTAGCATTTTGAATTTGAGACTTTAATTATAATCACACTGTAAATAAAATTATTGGTGTTGTTTCTAAAGAATCTACATGCAAAGAATTTGCCTTTTTTTAAGTAAAAACGAAGAAAATCACAATGTTTTCTAGCAAATATTTTTAATTTATAGTAAATGAAAAGGCCTTTAACAACAAATATAATGTTTTCATTAGTAACAACTATTTATGCATACTTTTCATTCTATTTCAATTTATAATATTATAGAAAGGACTATTTAGAAATTTTCAATACATGAAAACAAATTGTTGAAATAAGAATGAAATAAAGTTAAATTTATTAATTCATTAAAATTATTATAAAGATAATAACACACAACTACTAGGGCGTTTCAAAATGTTGAATATGTAATGAATTTTCAAAAACGCTGAATATACTATAACAATCAAAACAGGATATTTTTTTAAATCAGTTACTTTTTGTATTTTTTTGCACGAGTAAATTAAATTTAATAAAATAAAGTCACTATGCCATTATTTACAAATAAATGTATTTTATGCTAAGATAATGATTTTGTTTTTTTAAATTTTGATTATTTCCTTATGAACTAATAATTTATTTAAATATTTTACGAATAAAAATAAATTTTGTAAAAAAAAAAAAAAAATTAATTGTTTTTTGAAATCTTTTATGATAACGTCTCTTTTTATCTTTTTCTTGTACATGAAAAAGGAAAACGAAAAAGATAAGACATAATAAAAAGAGAAATAAAAGAAATAATGTGCATGAAAAAAGGAAAGAAAAGAAGTAATGAAAAAAGAAATAAAAAGAAATAATATGCATGAAAAAAGGAAAAGAAAAGAAAAAATGAAAAAGAAGTAAAAAAAGAAATAATGTGCATGGAATAAGAAAAAAAGAAATAAAAGAAAAATGTGCATGAAAAGAGAAAAGAAATAATGAAAAAAAAAGAAATAAAAGAAATAATGTACATGAAAAACGAAAAAGGAAAGAAATAATGAAAAAAGAAATGAAAGAAATAATGCTCGTGAAAAAAGAAAAAGAAATAAAATTTTAGAAACTTTTATTATGATTAAAAAAATTTAAAAACTATTTACTTTCTTTAGCAGTTATGATGTCCATCCTTTATAGCAGCCTCATGGTTAATTATAGCTAACGCTCTGGCCTTTGGTACCACAAGTTTCAAGTTCGAGTTCTGGCAGTGGCATGGATGTTTGCTGGTGGTTCGGAATCCACGTTAAATTGTATGTCCTGGTCTAATGAGCTTAAAGTGTGCACAAAATGACAGTAGAGTGACAAACCAAACCTTTTCTTTATATCTTGTTTGTAACCCTCCATGAATATTGCATTTTCCTTATGTCCATATAAAGCCGTTAATGTTGAACTATTAATAAGTAGAGAAAAAAAAAAAAATGATGTATTGATTTTATTATCATTTGCGAACATGATGTTGTCCTGGTTAAGGGTCCGTGACGTTATTCAAAAAATGAAGCGCCAAGCAAATAAAACACCATTGCAAATTTTGGTGGAAAATGGTACTTTAGGCCCCTCTCTTGAAAAGCTTTATGAATAACGTTAGTCTTGTAGGAATTTTCTAGGAAATTGGCTTTTGTTTGAAGTGTTTTATAGTATGGTTTTTGAAGCATTTATATATCCAATAGCTATAAATACTCGCAGTACGTTGATCGATTTTTTTCTTGAAGTTTCACATTTATCCCTTTGGCATTTTCGCGTGTTTATGGAGCTAAGGAGTGCTTCTTATTGTATTTGGAATACTTCGATCTTTCATTTATGCCTAAATTTTCAAACTTTGATACATTCTTTCGGCTATAGAATGTGATAACGTTTCTTGTGGAATTTGGAATACTTCATTCTTCCTTTACGACGACATTCATCTTACTTTTGTATATTCTTTTAGAGATTCTTGAACAATTCATTCTTCGTGAAGTTCTTGATCTATTCAACATTGCTATATTCATTGTGGCTATTGAATTTGGTCATTCTTGTAGTATTCCAATCATTGTTTTCCTATATCTCGTGCATTATTAAACATTGGCATATTCATGAATTTATTCTTTCGTTCTCGAATGTTCACACATGATAAGTTGAAATTTGCCGAACAGATTTCAGTTGTTTATTATTTTTTCTATTTTCTTGAATCTTATAATTGAAGTGATCAAACACCAATTTTCAATCCTGCTGAATTTCGTATCAGAACGTAAAGAAAGAATCAGAAATTCATTGCATCAGAACTTAAAAGAACTCTAAAGAATCATGTACATAAAAAACAACCTATCCAACAAAAAACCATTACCCGTTAGAATTAATGTCTTAGGTAATTTAGAGAGGTGCTATTAAGTTCTAAATCACTTCTCCATTGCAGTATTTTTCAGGTTAGAGTTAAGCATTAAAGATTCTTTTTTTTTTTTTTTCTATTCTATTCTGGTAAGAACACACAAAAGATTCATTTACCAAAAACGTCTTTATGTGGACAACAGAGTAGAAAAAAAAAAAAAAAACTGACCGCAATTCAAGTGTAAAAAAAGAAGCAGTCGAAAAAAGAACAGCAACTTGCAGTTCATAACAAAGGAACAGAGCATGTCGCCGTTGTGATTGCCTCCTGCAGATCGTTTGCAGTTTTTTCATTGCCAACTCTGTTTTTGCTTAAAATTATAGCCCAAGCACCAACTGGCAGGCGATTTTCTTGAACGGGTCCGGTTTGCGAAGGAAATGCCATCACGAATTTTGTTCTTTTGACATAACTTTTGTTCTATCTCTCACGTGTTTCTTTTTTGTACAAAAAAAAAAAAAAAAAAATCTTTTTTTCTTCTTTCTTTATGGTAGTTATTTTGGCTACATCTATCACCAAACGATACGCTAGAATAGATTTTTTTTTTTTCAATCCTTCAGATATTCGGTGGTGTGTTAAAAATTAAACAAAGATTTGTTTTTATGGGGTTTTTTTTTTTTATTTTTCTCTGATTGAATTTTCAGTCATTGTTTTGGATTTATAAGATTCATCCATATCATACCCTGTCAGTTTCATGTAAATATTTATTTATCTACAAAAAGAATTTTTAAACACGTATGTATTTAAAGGTATGCACTTTTAGTATAAAAAAAACTGAAATCTGCTCGGCAAATTTCAACTTATCATGTGTGAACATTCGAGAACGGATGAATAAACTCAGGAATATGCCAATGTTTAATAATGCACCAGATACATGAAGCAATTGATTGGAATACTACAAGAATAGCCAAATTCAAATAGCCATATGAATATAACAATGTTGAATACATAACGAATTTCATGAAGAATGAATTGTTCAAGAAGAATATACAAAAGTAAGATAACTGTAGTCATAAATAAAGAATGAAGTATTCCCAATTCTGTAAGAAACGTTATCACATTCAATAGTCAAAAGAATATATCAAAGTGTGAATATTCTAGGCATAAATGAAGAATGAAGTATTCCAAATTTTAAAAGAATCACTATCACATTCAATAGCTAAGAGAATATATCAAAGTTTAAAAATTCTAGGTATATGAAGAATGAAGTATTCCAAATACAATAAGAAAGACTATACAATTCATAGGCACCGAAAATGCCAAAAGGGATAAATATGAAATTTCAAGAAGACCGAATTGATCAACGCACTACGAGTACTTATAGCTAATGGATATACAGATGTTTAAAATCCCAAGCCAAAACATGAAAAGTGATTCAAAACCATACTACAAAATACTTCGAGCAAAAAGCCAAATTCTCCAGAAAATTCCTGAAGACTAATGTTATTCATGAAGCATTTCAGGAGTTAAGGGGCCCAAAGTACCATTTTCCACCAAAATTTGCAATGGAGTTTTATTTGCTTAGCCCTCATTTTCGGATAACTTCACGGATCCCTAATCAGGACAAAATCACGTTCCACACATGATAATAAGACTACATGGGCACTTGCTACACTAAGAATATCTGAAAGAATTGTTCAAATCTAATTTTTTTCTGATTTATTTTTATTTGTAACGTACGAATTTAAACTTGAGACAAACGCTATAGTAACGAAAAATACAATTAGTTTTAACTCTATTATTGTACAGATTTACCAAAATTGTATCTTATCATCATTGGAGCAACGGCCGCATGGTGGGCTAAGGCCGTCTGTCTAATGGCAGATTTCGAGACATGAGATGTTGTCTTTTTACGGGGTAGGGTTGTCAGCCCTACTTCTACAGTCACATGAGACCGGGACCTACGGCTTAAAGTGGATTCCGAAACCACTACAAACATCCATGTCACCGCCGGGACTATCCCAAAATTGTATCTGATACTTGTAATTTGTTTATTTTATCTACAATGCGACATTTTTTTTTTTTTTTGTAGAATGTGACAAAATGCAAACATCATGAAGGGAAAAATCAACAGAGAAAAAAATTCCAACAAAAATTATTACAGATGTAGGATTAACCGAATTGAGAAAAATTTGGTGGTACTAAAATCAGGATGTAGCTTTGAAACCAAATTTTTGAATGATTTGTTGTTGTTGCGACTCATATTCAGTGTCCTGCAGCGGGGGAAGGACACACCATGAGTAGTCTACTCATGCATTTTGGTGAATTGAATACTTAATTTGATTTTAATTTAAAATTTCTCCTGCAGAAAACTACTTTAAAATAAAGTTTCTTTAATATTTCGAAGTGAAATACGTTTTTTTTTTAAATAAATGTTTATTTTTTGCAACAATTATTAATCATTTTATTCCTCAGAAACAGTTTATATGGTACAAGTAATTCGGAGCAATTTACATTCACACCGCCATTTTAAACGTTTGGGTGTATTCGTGATAAAAACCTAAAAGGAAACACCCAGTCAAAATTACATGTTTTTGGACGAAATTTTCCATTATTCATCGTTGTTGACGAATGCATGTCATTACCATTTATTTACGATTTCAAATTCTTATTTTTTTCCACATTATTAGTCAAAGTAAACGCTACGGGGTGTTTTCTCTTCTGTTAATTTTTCCCGATCATAACACTTGTGAAAACATTCGAAATTTTTGCAATCGTATAATCAAGATCTTATACCATACACATAAAATTAGCAATTAAAATTTTTTTCTCTAAATTCTAATAGAAAATTGGAATACAAAAACAACATTTTATTAAACCGCATTTATTGTGGTGTCAAGGTTATTATATACGTACACTCACTTTTGAACATTTTTATTTCAAATTAGTTGTTAAATTTATTATTGCGTGTTATTGTTGTTTATTAGACAGTTTAATAAGTGGAAGTGAGACTTTTCTAATGATGCTAAGAATGACCGTTTCTTTACCAAAAACCGCAACCTTAACTTTCACAACGAATATGAATGAATCACCATTAAAATAGGCAGTCGACAAAACTCGCAAGATGACTCATGTGTTGATGTGACTCATCCTGTGTTTTGACATCCGGCTGCAAAAACCACAACAAAGAATAATAAAAACAATATTTTTATATATATGTAGTTCTTGTACCATTCAATTACTGGTGATCTGTGAAAATATCTACCGTACTATACAAGGCCGGATTTAGCTCCTAGGCTATTTCACTTATGAGGCCCCTTCACCTCCCATTTTTAAATTTGTAATTACATGAGAAAACAATAAAATACATTATTACTGTGATATATCAATATGTTGAATGTTCTTGGGTACTAATCTTTATAAAAAAAAGGTGGCAGGATAATAAATTAAAAAAATGCCGGAGAACACTGATTTGTTCTCAGAAAATATTACTATCAAACATTAACCTTTACAAAAGAAACCAACTACGAAAATAATATATGCAATAAAAATTATCATATTTTCTTCAAATTAAAGCGTAGCATAAGGCGCGTCGATATTTGGAGGGAACGGAACTATACTTTGGTGCAATCTAGTGACAAACGAACAGACCCAATGAGCCGAACGCGTTGATCTTAACAATTTATTAGTCAAAAATTTCTCCTTATTTCATTCAGAATTTAAGTCGAATTTTTATAATGTAAGCCCCTCTTGATCTTGAGGCTCTAGGCTGAAGCCTACTTCCTTAGGAAAATCCGGCCCTGACTGTGTTTTTCAAATACACATTTTAAAATGTACTTTTTATGATCTTTATATAATATTTAGATATAAATTTAGAAAAATACCGTCAGTGACAAAGTGTGTATGGCTGAAACAAAATCTGCTAATAACTTTTTCTCTTGATTGATCCCCAGAAAATCCGGCCCTACTAAAATCCCAACTTTTGGATTTAAGCAAAGGTAGAAGGAGGTCAATTTCCTGAGTCGAATTTTTATACCGATTCTTTTTACTGCAGTTTTATGTACTATGATCTTTAATAATAGATTTAGAAAAAGTCGTGAAACAAAATCAATAACTTTTATTGAACTCAGATCTATAAAAACAGTTTGCAAAGCAATTTTCTTACATCTTTAAAGGTGTAATTTTCTACTCCTTAAAAGTTTTACATATATATATTGCAATACAGTACTGCAAACAGTATATTATATGCAACTATCTATACAGGGTGATTATAATTAAAGTCCCACATTCAAAATGCTGTAAAAAAAAAACCCCACTCTTCACGATGAGCTCAAATTTGAACTGAAGATGTTTGAAGAAGGGAAATGGTACAACATCAAAAAGAAGTTCCAAAGTGTATTAATAGATGGCGCTGTAAGAGGTATAAAGAAGTGAATTCGGTTGCCAGTGATATTTTGAATCGCAATTGCAACGTATTTGGCATGAGTTGCACATTAAACCAACTGTAGTGTTCAATGTTCAGGATTGTTTCGGTTTTTGACGGGAAAAAAAATGACTTCCAAATCATTCAACAGTTCCGACACTATTAGTGGAAAGCCCATCCACCACGGCAAAGGTCATATCAAATAGGATGGAAAAAACTTGGTGGAACTTTTCTTTGATGCCATGCCGTTTCCCCCTTCTTGAAGTATCTTCAGTTCAAATTTGAACTCATTTGATGAGTGGTTCTATTTTTACAGCATTTTGAAAGTGGTACTTTAATTATAATCACCCTATATATGGCTTAATCAGCTGGTTTAAATTTATACCATTTATTGTGAAAAAGATGATAAATTTTGAAAAAATATATACACTAGATATGCAGCATACAAATAAACATTGGCCTCAGAATTTCTCACGATCTTATATATATATATTATTTTTAGAGCAAGATAAGATTTATTTTACGAAGCCTTCAGAAGTGATTGATAGCAAAACAAAAAGATGTTTTAAAACATCTTTTAGAGTAATGGAAAAAAATTATTTAAAAAAAAAAAAAAAAAGATGTCAGAATCTGAGTTGAGAAAAGAAAAGAAGCCATGATGGTGGTAACGAAAGGGATGATTTCCATTTTAGATTGTTGACAAAAACGAAGAAGCAAGTGATCTTCAGTAGGAAAAAAAAAAGAAATTTTTAGATAAAAAATATCTTAAATTTTGAACAATGGTGAACTAGTTTGAAGCCTTGACAATAGGATAATGATAATGAGCTGCGGTTGATGCATTGGGAGGATTATGTTAAGCTATAACAGGGTGACTACAAAAACTGTGCAAAAATTTCCCAGACTAAATTTACATTTCCAACTTAGGGGTGGTCAACTCGCGGCCCGCCTGGAACATCTTTTTCCGGCCCGTGAGATTTATCACACTTTTACAAAATATCTTTAGTTTATAATGGCCAAAGTATTGACAATTGAAATTCAATATATTTATATTGAATTTCAATTTATCATCTGTGAACATTGAACATTTTTGATAAACTGACGTTATTACTTTGCTAGACGAATACACATGGGAAGTATATCAATGTCCAAAAATTCCAAGAAATTTATGAAGCAATTGGTCAAAATACTACAAGAACGGGAGTTCTGCACTTAAGGGTTTCGATTATTTATTTGGCGATTTTTTAAAAAATTTTTTTTTTTTTTTTTTTTTTTTTTTTTTATTTATTTTTTTTTTTTTTTTTTTTTTTGTCAAGTCCGTCTAAATAAACAAATTACCCTCTGTTGTTACAAAATATTGTGATTTTGGCGTTTAAAGTTTGGCGAGAAAAATGGACTTGGCGAAATCGAAACCTAAAGTGCGGAAGCCCCATAAGAACTATTAAATTCAATAGCGATAAGAATATAAGAAGCAATTTCTCAAATACTACAAGCAGCCCTAATATCGAATTCAGGCAGAGAAGTCTGTTCAGAGATGGTCCAATTAACTTTTATAAACGTAAACTAATCCTTAGACTAGGGGTGGCCAACCCGCGGACCGCATGTTGCCCGCCTTGAATATTTTTCCTGCCGGTGGGACTTATCACACTTTTACAAAATATATTTATTTTGTAATGGCCAAAGTAGAGAAAATTAATGTATTAAATTAATACATTATGTGTGCATTCATATATTCAAAAATGAACTATCGAAATTATGAGAAAATAAATTAACTTTGATTTTAAAATAATATTCTAGCGAATATAGGACAGATATTGCCTGTTTTATTGATGAATTTACAGTTTTAAGTTAAGAATAATTAAATTATATTCTGCAAACTCATGATGTGCGCGCATCTTGGAACATCTAATATAACAGGTTCTATGTTTCACTTTAAGTGACCTCAGGGACCATCCCTAGATATGCACAGTTGATCATCACATCAGAATTAAAATTAGATTTTTATAACACTTACGTCACAAAGAGATATTTCTTAATTTGTGAAATTCTGGCGCTCTCAAAAAGTTGCTAGTGCTTTTGGTTCAGTTTACATCTGCGAAACATTTTTTTTTTCCTCCCGAAAATGAAATGGACCAAACAAACGTCCGTTATGTTTGAGCATGTTTAACATGCTCAAACAAAACGGACGCTTAACCTGCAACACAGATTATGATGTCGCTGCAGCAAATGTCTACAGTAATTACTGCAGTCCTATTAGACCAGGACCTATGGTTTAAAGTGAATTCCGTACCACTATAAACATCCAGGGCACCTCGGGACTCGAACCCGAAACCTGTGGCACACCGAGCGCCAGAGATTAATAAAATATCAAAACCCTTACTATTCTAAATCTGCTGAAGCAAATAGCATAAATACAAATAATAGCACGAGTACAAACAGAGCTTTATTAAAAGACCCACACTAATAAAAAGATGTTTAAATATGAGATCATAAACTGGACAGCTCGTCAAAAAAAAAACGGAAAAGTAAAGTCGCCAAGCATGCTTTTGGCTACAAAATCACCGATCGCCCACATGTTTAGCGTGAAATGCTCTCGTCGGTAATTTTTCCTGAATTTAAGATATTTTTTACGAATTTTCCAGACTTTCCAGATCGATAACCTTTTTTTTTCCTGACTTCTGGATACCCTGCCACCTGGTCTGGTCGCCACCCTGTGGAATGGATTCATTTTTACCCAGACATGAGTGATGAGCGTTCTATTTTCAAAATGGAAAAAAAAAATCGTGGGAAAACTTGAGGACTAAATTTAGAAGGTTTCATTTCTTAAAAATGTTTAATTCAACAGGTCAATTTAAATTTCTTTTCACGAATTTGGTTTCGTGTTAGAATTGCATAACTATCTTGAAAAAAAAAAAAATACAATACGACAGAAAGGGTTATTATAATTTTAAAAGGGAATGCACTCATATATGTATAATAGATACAGACGGTATCATGTGTTATCGGTTGATTTTTAAAATTCTCGGTATCACCGAAAGTTAAAAAAAAAACATCAAAGTTAATTTTAAAAAAAAAAAGAATAATAAAGAACATAATAATCATTGAACAGGAAAATATGATTACCGTGAGAACTGAGAGGAAAAGATAATTGAAATGACTTTCAACAGACAACAGACGCCAGAAGTAAAAAAAAAAATAATAATAGTTCTTGGTACATTAGCCTTTTTAAATTAACTTAAATTAGTATTTTAAATTAAAATTAGCATTTAAAAATAAAACATTTCAACGAAACTGTGTTTCTTTTTTTTTCTTCTTTCTTTTTCTCCTTTGTTCAATAATAATTCTAATGGAAAGTCACATTTTAATTCAACAAAATAATTGTCGAAAAAAAATGGCAGAAAATAAAATTAATCAAAATAAGTTGAAATTAGACGGAAAAAAAAAAAAAAAAATGTCGACTATTTTGATAAATATATTGAAAATTCTGTTTTCAACCTTTTATCTTTCTACTTGGTTTAAATAAGGTTAAAAATACATTTATTCATCCACATGATATAAAACAATGTTTAAGAAATGATTCTTTTTTTGTTTAATTATGAAATATCAATATCAACAGATTTGCTTTGGTGTAGTAGATTATTAATTTCATAATGAATATTTTCACAGTCTACTCGTTGTTCAGGTTTTGATAGGACACGCAAATGTGGAGCAGTTACGCCTAAAAGTCTATGCCTATGAATATATAGGCTCTTCATTCATTATCGTTTGTATTTTTGATATACATAAGTAAAACACAAGACTGATTGATACAACACATACACAAAAGAAAAAATGAAATCATACATTTTTACATTTAAAATCAGCAATTTACTATATTAGTCACAAAACTAATATAGTATAATTTTGACTTAGTTTAATTAAAATTTGTCACTAGAATATCTTTCAGAGCAATTTTACATTACTTAATTATATAATTATTAGCTCGTAAAAGAAATTTAAATAAATATTTTGTATCAAGAAGCTCGTGAGAGAAATTTAAAATATTATGTATAAAAAGCTTCGTCAAAGAAATGTAAATAAACCAACTCCGCCTTGTGGCTCAGTGGCAACGCGCGCCGACGGTTAGTATTATGGCGAGGTTAAAAGAAAAAAAAAAAAAAAAAAAACGAGGAGTTTCGTTGGCGTTTGTGATGTTCAGCATCATGCCTCGTGAGTGGGAGTACTTGGTGGGAGTTTTCAGGGTTTTTCTCCCATAGGATACACAAATGTGGGGAAGTTTCCCCTTTTCTACAAAAATGAAACCCATATCGTTCCACAACCACCGTATTCACACCGTGTGACTTCTGGCTATTCCATAAACTCAAAAGACCTCTCCGTTTTGAGTCGATTGTAGGAGATTCAACGTGAATCGCCGTGCGCTTTGAAGGCCATTCCTGTCGATGACTTTTTAGCATGCATTGAGGATTTGGAAAAAAGTTGGCATACGTGCATCGTGTCCGGAGGGGATTACTTTGAAGGCGATGAAATAAATTTGGAAGAATAACAAAACAGAGATTTTATATATTTTATAAGAAAGCAAGTAATATAAAAAAAAAAAAAAACAATTTAAGTCAATTCCTACATTTTTCACTCTATTGCAGAAAGTCCTTCATAAATAATTTGCATTCCTTTTTTTTAAGTTTATCTGGCGCCATCTATTGGTAGATATATGCAACAAGTCTGAAAAAAAAAAAAAAACTAAAATGAATTAATTAAATTTAATTACTGAATTAATATTTGAAAAAAACTGTATGAACATCCAGTGTCATCCACCGCAAGTTCAAAAAAATGTATTTGAACTTTGAGTGGATGGATAAAAAAAGTATTTTATGAACGATTGAAAATTGGGGCAAGATATATATAGGGAGAGTGTGAGCTAATAGAAGGAATTGAAAAAAAGAGTTTTTGAAAAAAATAATTGGTCTTACTTTTTTGGGCACAGTAGTATTTCGAAATAATTTTTATAAGAAAAAAATATTTCGTGCCAATTCGATTTTTATCCTTCCAAAAGGGGAAAAGAAGAAATAAAGAGAGGCAATTATTTCTCTTTTTATCAGTTCCCAAACGATAAAGGTTTTTTATTTTTTGTTTTTTCCCCTCCACGAATGGAATAAATTCTTTTAAGTACTTTTCTCATTCTTTTCTCACGAAAGAATTTCTATTCACTTATCGGTCACTTTTGAAGAAGTTAGTGGTCGTCTAATATCTCTCAATTAACCTCTTCGGCATATCAGAATAGTGTTAATTTCTGCTTGGTGATTAATAGAATAAAAATTTTAAAAATTGCGCTTTAAAAAATATTTTATTTTATTATAAAATTAAAAGTTGCTTTTTTTTTTTCAACAAAATTTGTGTGAAAGAAAGATTCAATTTTATATATTGTACCTCTTTAAAATAAATAATTTTTAAAACCGACAAAAAACTTTGTTAATTTACTCAAATTATGATTTGTATATACTAAAGCGATATTCAAAATAATAATAAATAATAAAATAATGTATTATAAATTTCAGAAGCAATTTTTTAATCGATTTTAATTTACTCAAATTATGATTTGTATACAGGGTGATTATAATTGAAGTCCCACTTTTAAAATGCTATGAAAAAAGAACCACTCGTCACAATGAGTTCACATTTGAAATGAAGATACTTAAAGAAGGGAAAAACGGTAGGCATCAGCAAAAAAGTTCCAAAGTGTATTAATAAATGGCGATTTAGCGGCATAAAGAAAGTGAATTCGGCTGCCAGTGCTATTTTGAATCGAAATGACAACGTATTTGGCATCAGCTGCACATTAAACCAACTGTTAGTGTTCAATGTGCTTGATTGTTTCGGTTTTTTGACGGAAAAAATGACTTCAAGTCATTCAACAGTTGTGACACTGTTAGTGGAAGCCCATCCACCACGGCAAGGTTATACCAAATTGGATGGGGAAAAAATCGGTGGAACTTTTTTTTTTGATGCCATACTGTTTTCCCTTTCTTCAAGTATTTTCATTTCAAATTTGAACTCATTGCGGCTTTATGTAATGATTATAATTAAAGTCCCACATTCAAATGTTTCTTTTTGTTTACAGCATTTTGAATGTGGGACTTTAATTATAATCACCCCGTACATATAGTCCGACTACGGATCGCATGGAATGGTAAACATCCAATTTAAAGGCGAAACGTTTGAATCAAATTGCTTTTAGAGGTGTTAGTCAGATATACGCGGCGAAAAGCGACTTTGAAAGATAAAAAAGTATAATAATTAGTGTGGAAATTTTTTTATCAAATTTTTCTTTTAATATCGTATAGCACCCAAAATTTTTATTATTAAATTATTTTTATTGCAATTAAAACTTATATGACATTTCCTTCCCTATGACGCCGCTCTTTTTGAAACCATCTTCGACTTGACCGTTTGCTAGTTTTCCCACATGGTGGTAGGACAATATATACCCGATTCTGACCCAGTGATAATACACTTTGCTGAATCTCTGCAACCACGGCCTGATGGCCAATTGGCTAGCGCTCTGGCCTTTAGTACAATAGGTTCCAGGTTTGAATCCTGGTGGTGGAATGGATATTTGTGAGTGGTTCGAATCCACTTTAAACTGTTGGTCCCGGTCTGTTTTAGCCCTCGTGTGCAAGATCAAATTCTTTGCAACCACTGCTTTCAGAAACGAGATGACTCTGGCTACTGTGACAATATTTAGAACGTCTCGCATTTATATTCAATCTTCCCGGTGGGAGGTTTATAGGTGTTTTCCGCCCAAGACGGAAATGTGGGGTCGTCCCTAAACGTCTCCCTGAAGGCAATGTCATACATGAATGAACACGAGGTCTACCGATGTTTACCATACACCACTATTTAAATGAAAAAATATTTTCGCATTACTTCTGAATGGAAGGATCAGCTTATTAGCATGCCTGGTGACACGTCTATAGGTTGGAATGCTCTAAATCTGGCCTTGAATATTTTCCCGGCCATTGAGATGTATCACACTTTACAAAATATATTTATTTTATAATGGCAAAGGTGTGAAAGCAGCTGCTTTTGAAAACCGAATAAAATTTAGAGTTAGACAAATTTTTTTTTTGAAATACATTCATCTCCCTTTTATATTGATATCTTCAAATGAAACTGATTGACTTACAATGCAATATTGAATTTAAAAACTTTTTGAAACATCAGAATCAAAAATAGATTTTTATAGCACTTACGCCATAAAGTGAAATTTTCCAATTCGAAAAATCTAGTAAAATGTTGTCAGCGCTTTTGGTTCAACTTACGCTTGCGTTTCACAGTCACAGTCGCTTACACAGTCGTTTTTTTTCGAAAATAAACGTGGACAAACACAAAACACACGCTCAAACATAACCGAAACTAACCTGCAACACCCGTCACGATGCGCAAATATCCATCGATTTGCAAAAGCTAAATGAAAGAGTGCAGAAACAAATATCGCACTAGCAAAATATTTTTTAAAATTTCATTTTTTTTATATTTCTTTTATATTTATATTTCATTTTTAGTGTTCTATATTTCTTTAGAATGTGCGTTTAGTATCATTATTATCATATTATCTATGTTTACTGATAAGAATAATAGTAAACACAATGATATAAACTCATTATGTTTCAATTTTTCACAGCAAAAAATGTCTATAGTGTGTCTAAAACTAACAGGATATATAATTTTATATGCGGCCCGCGGAGTTATAATGCATTTACAAAGTGGCTCAAAGATCATTTGGTTTGTGCCCTAACTACAGCAACTAATTATATTAGTTTCCTGGCTTTTTCCTACTCAGAATCCTGCATGTGTAAAATATATTTTATTAAAAACATTTTTACCACTTATATAATATGAAAAAAATAGTTCCACAAGATCATTTGTATTGGTCACCCTGTTCTAAATTATAACTAATTAAGAGATAATTATTAGTCGATTTAATTTTATTGATGATTGTGGCTTAAAATTACATTAGATCTCTAAACATTTAAAATAACTATTTGATACTATATTTTGTTTGAGCTCGAAATGATAGAAAGAAGTACACAAACCCCACGATGTCTCTCTCGGGGTGAAAGTACCAAATTGCGGTAGTGAAATGCGGATGCCCCTAGGTAACGTTGAATCTGCTATTGTAGTGGGTGCTAGAGCGAACTGGTGATGAAATCGAAAATCGACACACCAAGATGAACCGAAAGCTGTCGTGTCTATAACGGTGGCAAGCACAATAAATCTGTAGGCTGGAATTTTTGCAGATTTAGTGTTGCCCAGGATTGTCCGCAGTGGAAGGACATTCCGGCCTAGTTTATTAAACCCATCCGCTGCATAGACATAGGAACTCTTTCATTCAACTGCGCTTGTCAAAATTCGTATTTGTCTTTAGTTCTGTAACTAAACCCTCTATTTGCTAGCCCATTTCAGTATCCGCTGTAATAGCAAATTCAGCATTACTAAGGGTGCAGCACCACTGGTACTAACTACCGCATTTCACCCACATTTTGCCCCTACAATTTAAAATGAAAATCCAAGAATCTTATCTGGGATATCCTTATCTTTCAATTTCAAAGAATCAGTTTTCGTGAAATATATTAAACAAATATCCTGAATTTTGTAATTATTTTTTTTTTCATAATTTTCAACTACGTCTTCCCGTGTTGAAAATATTTTTAATATTACTAATATTTTTTATTATTTATATTATTATTTATATTCGAATTATATTTGTGCATTAAATTTAAAAATATATTTCTTTCTTTAACTTTTTTTTTCAGATTCACCAACAGATGGCGACACTATAGAGGAAAAATTTGTCATTGTTTTTCATATTTTTAACCTCTAAGCACATCCACTCTCTTATTAATGAAAATCATATCGCATTTTTCTACTATTTGCTTAAATTGGGTTATTTTAATTAGTTATTGTCTCGAATTAGGTGAGATATGACATGATTTTTCCACTAAATATAAACTTATTCAAAATGTAAGAAGGAAATAAACCGTAATACAAAAACTTAATTTCAAGTATGTTCAATGTTTTTAACTTAAAATCAAAATACTACATTAACGGGTATCATAAATTTGAACAAGACAAACCTAGAATCAGATTTTAATAATTATCAAGAATGAAATTAATAAATTGTTTTATTCCTATCTACTGTATCAAGAGTTTTTCTTTTTTTAAGTGATTACTCTAGAATTTTCCCATTTTAACAAAAACTTTTCATTTATTAATAAAAGAAACACTCGTCAACTTCTCTACTTAAACTATTGAAGATATATATTTTTTAAATTCCTTAAAATGTTTTTTTTTTTTTTTTTTTTTCATATTTAAATTTTCTATTATTTTCTGTTTAATTGCACCTTTCATAAATACTTTTGCAACACAGTTAGAAAATTATAAACAGAAAGAGTAAAATTTATTGCAGTCAGAATATTCTTTCATAACTATAAACATTTGAAATAAAAATCACACAAATAACAAAAACAAATGTCGGTACTTAGCTCATACTATTTTCAAAACCGCAGCTACAGATTTGGCGGTTTTTAAATGGCGCCAATTTACACTAAAATTTTGTTCCAAATAATTAAATATATAAAAATACCTATTTAAAAATCAAAAACGTAAAATATATAAAAACACTTCATTTAAAAATCAAAACGCTTATGCAATCTGAGGTTTATTCATATCCAAGACACATATTGTTCCAATCTATAACAGTTTTATCCGATAAATCAAGTAAAAGAATCGACGTCGTCAACTCCTCGCACCAGCAGTATAAAATCTCAAAAGCTGTGAATTCCTTCCTCAAACCAGTTGTCTTTTCTAAGTCCCACATGATAATAAAAAATATTTCAAACTTGATTAAAGTTGAGCATTTAAATTTAAAAATAAAATTGCATCTTAAATTACGCAAAAAAATAAATAACAATTTATTGGCTTACAAAAGCCAAATCTGTAGCTGTTAGAATGGCAACACTTAAAAACCGCCAAGTCCGTCGCCAAGGTACCGTTAATTTAATTAAAATTAATTTTAAAACTTTTACAAGGCAATTTTAATTAAAAATTATAGGTATTTGAATACAAAATAAAGTAATATATTATCCGGTACCTAATGAAAATGCACTACTAAATAGAATGAAAAGTTTACTTTTTAACATAAGAAAGAAAATCTATTTTACTCTTATAGAGTTATTTAATCCTTTAATTAATTAACAAATTAATGATTTAAAAAATAAATTCCTTACAGTGTTTTCTGTTTCAGGAATTTTAAATACAATAAAATGTAATATCTAGAATGAGGCAAAATATTTTCAACTTTTACAAATTGCTAAAACCCCATGTGTCCAGTGAAATTATTAAAAGTCTTTTAACGATGAAAGAAAAACACATATTTTAATACCCTAAATTTATTAACAATATAAAATTGAAATATCTCCACACCTGAAAGTGCATAAACAATTTTCTGCATGTGTTTCCTACCATTGTATTTTGTTTATCATATTTTTACATTTTTCTACCATTTTTGTATTGTATTTTCCAAAAATTTACTACTATGTGCATGGGATCGAGTATCATTTGATATTGTGAACCTCCTTTAAAGTAGGAAGAAAATTTCACATTGAATTTTATTTTTATTCTCTTTTAAAATATATTTTTTAGAAATCATTAATGATTTGTGCTGGGCAAAATGTTTAAAAAAAAAAAAAAAAAAAGCATGTGCTACAAGACAATTTTGTTACAGCAAATGTCATTCAGATAATACTATTTGGAAGACTGCAGATATTTATTTATGCAAAATCCAACAGTAGCAATTTTATTTGACTTTTTCTGATATTCTTTTTTAAATAGTAGAAAATCATTAAATAAAGATTTATAAGCAAAACATTTTATAATTTATGGTCTGAAATGTTCACTATATAAAAAGCAAGATTAAAAATAAAACACAATATTTCTATAATACAGTAACCTCTCTTAATATACATGTTTTAGACTCCAGCTATGCTGAATTATCGAACATCAATATAGTCTTAAGACATCAAAAATAAAGCACTCTAGATAAAAATTTAAATGATTAAAACACATAATTGTTCATATTTACACACTTTCTGAACTTGTGTTGATTATATAAATATCTAAAGTCAAAGTCAACAAATACCAGGATCCATAAGAAGGTGTAAGGGCTCAATTGATGATGGAGTATAGAATATGCTGAACAATCGAATGCTGAATTAAGGATAGGTTACTGCATTATGTAATTTAAAAAGTTCTGAAATTGAAGATGAATTTTGGCAATAATGAAGATTCATGCATTCATATCTTTAAAAAACCCTTTTTTCTACTTTGGATTTACATGTTTATGTAAACAAATATTTTTCCAATTTTTTAACATCATTTATTGTTTACTGATTTAAAAAATTAAAGAATTAAAAAGTTTAAACAATTCAGTTCTTTATGATATCAGAATTTTAATAAGACAGTTTCTTTTCTTGCAATGCAGTAGAATGAATCAATAGATAACTTGAAAACACTGATTCTTCATTGGCTATCATTTTGTTTTATTTAAAGTTATTACTTTCAATGGTTAAAAAACAGTTAACTAAAGGTTAATTATTTGTAACAAATTAATATTTTTTATATTACTAAACCTCCACCTCTCTTTTGCCCATAATTAATATGAACTTTTATATACTAATAAATTGTGACTAATTTGTACTACAGTAACGTCTCTTTAATTCAACATATTCACCCTCACGGTCATGCCAGATGAGCAATTTTGCAGTATTATAGAGCATCAAATAGTTTTAATGGGGATACCAAAAATAAATCGCTCCAGATAAAAATTAAAATCAATATATAATTAAATTAATCAATTAAAACATATACAGATTTAATATATATGTACATATTAAACATGTAAATATTTAATGAAAATGAGACCAACATTGTGTCGCCACCTGGCGGTCAAGGTCAAAAAACACCCAAATCCTTACTAACAACATATAAAAGTGAAGGCTCCAGCAGTGCCAGATTAAAGGTTACCGCATATAAAAATACAGCTCAAAATAGAAACAAATCTCATCTGCATATTAGGTTGATGTGACTGAGTAGTGGCATATCAGATTAACTATATGCCAAAATTATAAATTTTTCATGAAAATGTGAGAAAATTTTCGTCACAAATAAAAAGAGTTTAGAAAAAGAAAGTTATCAATAAATAAAAAATAGTTTTATTTACAACAGAGTAACAATAAATTACATTCAACTTCTATTAAAACCACTATTTGTTTCAAAGACTACACCTCTTTCACCTAAATTCTTCAAGACTTTTGCTATATTTTTACAATCATCTAAGAAAGAAAAACAGTAAACAGTTAATCAGACTCTATAAAAAACATGATAAGAACTAGAAATTTATGATTTAAATCTGATCGGCAAAGCAGTACTTTATAATTTTCCCAATCATAATCATTTGATGCAATTTAAAAATTAAATGGCACATAATTCATTCATTTCAACTTTTGAACAAGATGAAATGTTTCTAATAAAAAGCAGCAAGTTAGTATTTAAAAATATTTAATTTATAAGTTCTAAAATTATTATAAGCTCTCACAATCAAATTTCAATATTAATGAACACTACATAGGCACTTATGCAACAGGAAAGTACTTGATGAATTAATATTAATCTGCCATTATAAACAGAATTCAAGAGATATAATTTTAATACATTATTTAATTTTTAAAAATGTTTATCATGAAATACTAACTAAATGTGAAAAAAAAAAAAAAATTAATTTAGATGATTTAAATTTAACAAACCCAAAATATATATTATCAAAAATAAATCTTGCCTACTTTTTATATTTGAATTTTTGAAAGGTTTGGTAATCAAACCATCAATTTTGCAAATCAAATTCACCCGATTCTGTGTATACCCTCAGCTACAAGTTCATATTTACTTACATATGTATGGAAATTCATTTGTATGCATGTATTATGTGTGCATTTACCCATATGTGGATATTATGCCAATAAAAGTTTATATGTGTATATAAGTGAATGTAAATGTATGTGTATTTATAAATGCATGTACATTTGTGATAGTGTTTGCATGTACGTGGATATGTATGCCTGTATTTTTATGTGCATGTATGTTTCAGTATGTGCATGTGTATCAATGTTTGTGAGGTGTGTGTATGTGTTGGTTTATTTGGAGAATTTTTGGTTTTTGAACCCAAAAGAAAGATGTTGCACAAGATAACTGACAGAGTTTTATTGTAACCATCAGCTTGTGTGAATCATACAAATTAAAGCATATATAAAAGAATGGTCACTCAAGTGAGTTTATAGAAATAATTGTATAAGTGATACACTAAGTGTGAAATGAATGTTTTGTTTCATAAAATTTCTAATTTGAATATAAGTAACAGAGTTGGGTGATTTATTTTATTAAAAAAACATATATTTAGTAATTAAGAATTTTATTTATACTGCATTTACACATAAAGATGATTATGTGCCAATGGTTTAAGTGTAATTGATATATTACCCAACATAAGGAAATAGTTTATTTCATCAAAAATATTCAAATTTGGTCATAAGGTGGAAATCTAAGGAAACATATTTCAACTACCCAACCATGTAGACTATCCCCTTTGGAAGTCGACATAAAAGTAATCCTCATAAATCACAGATGCTAGAAATTCATACGTGGAATGATCAATCCATCTTAAAAAGACAATAATTTGTTCCTGTAGCAGCACTTTGATAGGACACCGAGGATGGAAAAGCTACATGGGACACACTGAAGCTACATTTTGAAAGAAATGTGCATGCAGCATGCATGAAATGCACCTGCCTGGTCGATGAGTTCTTTGATATGTGATACAACCATGAAAAATAAACTGTTGGCATATTTAAAAAATGGCATAAGAAAAAAATTCATGTTACGAAATTTGTTTTTCTATTCTTGAACTGTTTGAATGTTTTTAGCTCATTTGTCGATTGCCACCAGAATACAGCAATTTGGTTCAGAAAGATAACCATTTTAAAGATGACAAATTTGCAATGTAAGAAATGTTACTGAGCAGTTATTGACCTCTACGAGAATAGAATTAAAGAGAAAAGACGAAGGTAAAGACTTCACAATTGTTGAAGATGGCTATTCTACAAAGAGTAAATCGCCGTACCATGTAAAGGATCCTACAAAGCAATGGATTAAGAAATCAAGAGCGCAGTGAACATGTGTTGGACCCACAACAAGCATTTCATAAATTAAGCAATGAAAATTTTCTGGTGGGGATATACAGATACCGCAGAAGGTCAGGATATATTGAAGATCAATGCTAGAAAAATTTGACAGCACAGAAAGAAAAGCATTCTTGGCTGACACAAATATCGCCCTTTAACAGCTGGTTAAAGTTGGCTATCCTTCACCAAGCAAACTGCAAAAACATTTAATAAATGAATATTCTTAATGAGGACTTTACTTTCTATCTGATAAAAGGTAATTGGATATTATTTAATTGGTAAATTTAATGTTGCAGTTTTCATATGGTTACACTTTTTTCAATATTAGAAAATTATTGAACATTTTGAATTATGTATTTTCTAGTAAAAACTACAAGATAAACTTTTCAAATGAAAATGAATTTGATTTACATATGTTACATTATTCTGATGCAAATTGGGGAACACATTCAACTAACAATCATTCAACAAATGGTAATATTTATTTAGGAAATGTGAATTTTGCTTCATGATTAAGCAAGCAAAAATGCATTATACTTTCTTCTATGGAGCCAGAATTTGTAGAACTCTATGCGAGAATGTAAAAGAATCTATCTGGTTTTCCAAAGTCATAAATGAACTTAATTTGATATCTAATTGCATCGTACCATTGCATTACTGTGATAGCTACTGTTTGTTTAACTAAAAAATGTCATAGAAAGTTTCCAAACCAAGTATATTGATTTAACTTCTGAAGATAAATTGTAAAAAAATATAATATTAATAAAAATAATAAATTGATAAATTGTATTGCTTAAAAACACCTTTATTAATAAAAAAAACTTTCAATATGCAAGGAGCAAAATTTTACATAAAAAATTAATCTTCCTTTAGTTTTGATATGATGACCAATGGAGATGATTGTTGGTTCGTTTATTGATATTGTTGTTCGTTATTTTAGATATTTTTTGGTCTTCAAATTCAAACTCTATGCAATAAAAAAGTAGTTTGCATGGAAAGAAAAGCTTGCATTTGTACACCAATACAAATGCATTTGCATACTTAATATGCAAAAAAAAGCTGAAATAAATATCTATTTGTAGCACACATAAACATCCTTACAGAAAAAAAAAAAAAAATTGATTAACATAAGCAAATCCTCATGCCTAGTTAAGTATACAATGTTTGCCTATTCCAGCAAATCACTACTCATACAAATACATATATAGATGTATAGGCATATCTTTATATATATATATATATCCACAAGCATTAACATATAAATAAAACATTCGAAGGGGTGAATTTGAAATGCAAAAAGTGAAGTTGATTTACAAAACAGTGAATTTGATTTGTTTAAAATTTGTATAATTCAATTTAAATCATTATGATTATTTTTTTAAATATCATGTAAAAATTACTGACTGGAATTTTTTATGATGCGATTTAACAATTTTACTTAAAGAAAGTATGCACAATTATTCAAGTAAATATAATAATAATTACCTAATCCAGAATGCAGTCTACCTTCATGCAGTAACTCACAGTATTTCATCATAGTAATCATTGATCTAGGATAAACTGAAGTTACTTCTTGAAAAGTCTGAAATACATAAAAGTATGTTTTTATAAAAGAAAACAATTTAAAAAAATTATTAACATTTAAAATTACATTAAAATAACCAATGTGAGCAAACAATATTATTATTTTCAAAGTTTAATAATTGAACTATAAGAAAAATTTTATTAAAAATTAAAATTTTTATTGCAATTAAAACCTCTCTTAAATGACATTATCTTTCCTACGACACTACTTTTATTTATTTATTTTTTAATCTGTCTGGGTAACTTGCTAATTTTACATATGATCAGTGATATACATATGACAATATGTTTGTTGGCTGTATTTTGAAATTACATAATTGGTTTTATTCAAGTAATTTCAAAGACAAAATACTTCACAAGTATATCACGAAGCAAATCTGTTAATTCATTTTTTGAATTTAAATTGAATCACAGCTAGAATTAACTTCACAGAAATGTATATCTCCCATTCAAGAGACATTTAACTGTAACAATTAACTGATACATAATTTTTGCACTACAAAGCCATGAATAATTTGAAACAAAATACACAACCCTTTATATTAGCAAGATGTATTTCATGTAAATTTTAAGCATACGATTAAAGTCCCATGGCAAATTAATATTATATTTATTAGAAAGTTTTTAATGAAAGTTTCTTGTGATGCACAAGGACATAAATCTGTTTTAAATAGTAACTTTTTTTCCCATTGCATGCATTTTCGTGGATGTTATAGAGTTCGTAGCAGTATCGCATCATTTTTAAACATAACAAAAACTACAACAGTTGATCATTATCATTATAGTTCATTATCATATTATAATAGTTCATGAAATTAAAATTTAAACATTATAAATAGGTTCATAATAATTATTTTTTAATAAAAATAGAAATATATTAAATAACATACAATAAACTTTAAAGCACCTTTTAGAACATTGTTTATACTTAATGAAAAATTGATATGTTGCAAATAAAATATTTGTTCAAAAATGAACAATTTTATTACTATTATTTAGAAAAGTATTAACAGTCAAAATAAAAGAGCATTAATTAAATTAAAAAATATATAAAGTAAGACCTTTTCTTAAGTCTTTTTTTAGGACTACTTGAAGTGGTAAATATATGGTTTAACAGTATAAGCAAATGAATTGATTATTGGTTAGGGGTGGTAGTCAGATAGACATTATGCAAAGATGCTTTGAAAAAAAAAGTATAATAGTTAGGATGGAATTTTTTTATCTAGTTTTTCTCTCAACACTGTGCAATCTAAAATATTAATTAATAAAAATTAAAATTTTTTAATTACAATAAAAATACCAGCTAAATGATATTTCCTCCACTCTTTTTTAATCTTTTCTAATCCTAATGATCAATTACCTAACAAATTTTTTACACAATTGTGGTTTGATTATAGTTTCATTTTTGATACTATAGATTATAGTAATTTCAAACCAAATATATAAAAAAATATAATGACAACTCTTTACTTAAAAAAAAAAAAAAAAAGTTATAATTTAATTACAAAAGTAATACAGCAGCAGGTCAGTATTTTAAGTTACCACAATTATAAAAATGCAATACATTAAAAAACATAATTAAAAAATTGTTTTTAATTTAAATGGTGTTTTTATTTAAATGTTTGCATGCATACATATTTTAAATTGATCCAACTTTTCATATACTGAGGAACAGATATTCTTGAACCTTTACACTGAATTGGAAATCTGCAAAAATGATGTATTTTATAAACATTATTTTTGAGGATATTAAAATTTGTTATAATATTCTATTAATAAAAATAAAATATCTGAAAAATACATACAGCATTCCTTTTAGTAAATCATTAATTATATTCATACAGTTTATTAAACATGAGATTAATAAAATATGAAAGAAAGCATTTCAAAATTAAATAAAACAGTGAAAATAAAAGTTGAACTTATGCTAACATTTTTTTTTTTTTAGATCAATAAAATAGATTTAGTACCTATTTTATAATAATTGGGGGTTTTCATGTATTAAAAATAAGCATGCAAAAGTAAGAATTTATGTTATCTTATTTATAAAAATAAAATTTCAGAACATAATAAAAAGAAAAGGTGGAAGAGTAAAGAAAATATTGCTACTCATAATAATTTACTCTGAGTTTATTTTTTTACATTTTTAGAATTTTAAATATCAACTCATTATTTAATTTTCAAACAGTATACCTTATATCCTACAAAAAAGGCCTGCATTTTAGTATTTTGTTTCAGGTTTAAACATAATCAAAGGACTTCATAGTTTTTAATTTCTCTTTCAATTTTAAGGAGTTTATACAATCATAACGTAATTATTAAGTTATAATACAGCGGTAAAGTTTAAATTTTAACATATGGAGAAAACATGATAGAAAAAAAAGCATTAACAGTTAACATGTCATAATTAATAAACAAATGCACATAGACAAACAAATGGTGTGTGTATGTGTGTATATATATATATATATAAACCAATAGTAAAACACTTACAAATATTTTAAGTCCCAGTCACCAACAGTTACAAATGTAAATTTAGAATTAAAAACATTTTCTAATTTCATCCATTCTAGGAAATCTATTGAAAAAATAATAATATAATAATTCAATTTTTTTTTTTGTTAAATTACAAACGAAGTAAAAGTTACAGTCTCAAAATTTCAATAAAATAAATCTTTTCTTTAAGTCATATATATATATATATTTTTTTCTGTTGTTCACAAGCCATTCGAGTTAGCAAAATAACTTTCCAAACAGGAATATTGTCCTTAATTTATTATCTACTGCACAAATTTCTTCAAAAAGGTATCTTGAATAATATTGTTACAGAATTCTTAGCACTAAAGACATTTAAGTATTATCAATGAATGGGAAAACATATAAGGAAATACAAAAATATTACTTTTGCATTTTGACACTACTAATAATATGAAGAAGATATCTCAATACAGGCACAGAAAAATAGAAGAAACAATATATTGGAAAAAAACCCATTTTATTTCTTTCAAGTTTGGAAAACAGAATTTTTAAAATAAAATTGTGTAAGATAATACAAAAATTAATTTAAGAAGATCATGGAATATAAATATATCCCAAATAGAAAAAAATTACATAACGAGAAAAAAATTAAATAGTAAAACAAAAAATTAAAATTCTATATAAAATTTCGATAAGATTTATAAACACATAACGAAATACATACCTCAAATACCTCTTCAAATTTAGGATAACTTTCAACAGTTTCTTGTGTGATGCCTGTTAACTGAAAGATACAATAAGTAATTTTTCAAAATTGAAATGCACAAAGCTTTATTAATAAAATTCAAATACAAATTTCATTAAGCATACTTTAATAAAAAACTATTAAAATAAAAATAAATACACAATGCTCCCATTTGATAATAGTTACAAATAAAAACCATTTTTTAAAATGTAAACATTCTAGAATGATTAAATAAGCACTACAATAACAGTTATAAGATGATAATTCAAAATACAAAATATAAATTAATATATTTATATGAGGCTTTCTCTCTGAACTCAAATATAGAGGCCTGATGGCCGAGTGACCAGCACTCGGTGCCACAGGTTTCAGGTTCAAGTCCCGGAGTGCCATGGATGTTTGTAGTGGTTCAGAATCCACCTTAAACCCTAGGTCCCGGTCTAATAGGATTATAGAGAGTTGGGGGGTAGTGTTACTCGAGTCCATAGCACATCTTTAAGCTACATGTGCCCCCTGGATAGTGCTAAATGAGTAACAGTGTTTGTCCGTGCAGCCCACTTTGGGCTGCACACAGGCACATGGTCAATACAACTCAGTCAAAATTTGATATTTACTCAAATATTGATATTTTATTTTTACACATTCTTGAGTTTTCCATTTCATTTTTTATTTATTGAATATATACAGTGTACATGTTAGTAAACAAATGAATTCACCAAAAATTATAACAGCAATACTCACTTGTGTACAAAATTTAGTAAGCTCTGGATGAATTTCTGGTTTAACATATGACTGAAATACTGATTCTGTTTCAAATGTTACACCACTGACTTTCAAAACAGGAAATTCAATAACTTCCTAGACATAAAAGAAAAAAAAAAACCAATCGGTTAAATTTTATTCACATTTTTAATTAAAACCTGAAAAAATTAATTAAAAAATATAATTATTCTTGATTTTACTTAACCTCACACAAACCTTCAAATTCAATGTTATTATTCTTAAAGTAATATTAATTAATTTTTGTTGGCAAAAAAATTTAAAAGAAAATTTTGTAATTATTTACAAGTATAACACAAAAGACATAATTACTTTGGAAAGCGATAAAAAGAAAGCACATACACATTTTATGTATTAAAAGTAAAACATTGCTTAATTTAATTAAATTAAGCAATGTTTTACTTCAAATCTCTTTTTATTCAAAGCCTTATTTACCCAGTTGAGAGAGAAATATGTATTCAGGAAAATTGTTCATATTCATCTTAAACATAAAAACATCCATTTATTTAATCTCTTTATCAAGAAGCATATTGCTAAAATAGCAAATTAGTCAATTATTTTAAATGGAAAATATAATTTATAGGCAATACATGTTATTTAATATAATTTATGGGGCTTGATGGTTGAGTGACTAGAGCTCTGGAGTCGCATGTTGTGGGATCGAATAACAGAAGTGCCCTGGATGTTTGTAGTGGTTCGAATCTACTTTAAACCCTGCATTCTGGTCATATGACTGTAGGGCATAGGGGTTGACCACCCTTCCCTGTCAAAAGAAACCATCTCCTCTCTCAAAATCTGCAAATTGGCAGATTGCCTTGGCCACCATAGAGCTGTTAACCCATTGAAGAACTGCAGAACCAAACTATAAAACTTACAATTAGATCATTAGATGCTCTCTGCCCTTCCATAAAACTACATCTCCGATATTTATTTCTCAGGAATTAAAATAAAATCTCCTAATTTAACCTCTAAATCCAATGGAATCCTTAAAGATTCCTTTATTAGGTAATGCACGATGCAATTGTAAATCAACTTGATACTACCTCCCTTACAACACTAGGCACTAAGAAGATATAAGCAAGAAGAATATAATTTATAGGCACTAAGAAGATAGGCAAGAATATAATTTATAGGCAATATATGAATACAAATGTAAATATAATATATTTACATGGGCAATACATTCTATAATAGGCATTTTCTTTAAAGAATCTCTTAACCCATTCTTTCTCCCACAGAGTAGGTTGAGAAGCGACTTAAGGCCAGTTGTAAAAATTCTAATATTGAAATAAGTTGAGTGTATAGTGACATCTTAATTTTTATTTTTTAGTTTCTTATATAGGTTAGTTATGAAAACTGGTGAACTAGTTTCGATTGTGGATCTCAATGCATGAAAGTTTGGAGTGGTCTAATGAATCCTTAGTCATAATATGTCTGTTTAGCTAATAAATGTCAAATTATTTTGTTGAAGCAAAAATATATTATTTCATTTTAATTATGTATTCAGTTAAACTTATTTGATTTTATTCATATACTTATATTCTACAGATTAGACTAAAAACTTATTTTACCAGGCAGCATACCCACAAATTTTTCTAAGTTGATCTTGGAGCAGTAAGAGTGTAAGAACCCTACATGATTAGTTAAATATTAAATTTGTAAGGTATGTTAAAAAGTAAAAATTGGATAAAAAAAAGAATCTGAAATAATATACCATATTATTGATACAAAATTAACCTGACCAACTAATAAGACTAGTCATCTGATTGCTTATTTTTTATTGGTGGGTGACTCTACAATATAGTCTACATGACATTTACAATGTTTATAATATTATATTTTACTAAAAAATTTAAATTAGATATTCAGTACTATTTTATAACTGTACAAACCATCAATGTTTTCTACATTGAAAAGCATGCAAATATATATATATATTATATTTTAAATAAAGTGTAGGCATTATGGACTTGATGTAAAACAGTTTCACTTTTAACAAGCCTTGATATATCTCACTCATTTTTATATATAAAATTTAAAAAAATAACTATAAGATTAAATTTGTATTTTCATGTTACTTAAGTCAGAAGAGTTTTTTTTTTTTTTTTTTTTTTAATAAGAAACAACAAAAAATATATATATATACACTTGAAATGTATGTTCAGAAAACTTCCATGTGTTGTGAACATGGCATAAAAGCTTTTATTAAGATTTTCTACTAGTAATGATACATTAGTTATAAGTATACAACATGCCTTCTTACATTAGGATTATAAATTATTATGCAATTAAAAATGTTAAAAATTTGTTAATTTGTTTTAAATGAAGGCTTCTGCATTATTATTAATTTATATAATACAAGGTTTTCACTAAAAATCAACAGTGCAAGATTTACACCTTAATGAAATGACAGAAATAAATAAAAGAGACAACAGAGAAAACAAAATTAAAAATATGATATAGAGAAAGCATAAATTATAAACTTCGGCAACAAAACTAATGAATTTTACAATACATCTACAGACATCTTTAATTTCTGGGAAAATAAAATTCCACAAGTTTTTTTATTTTCACAATAAAGAATGGAACAGTCACTTAATTCTTTTTTTTTTTTTTTTTTTTAGTAATATAATGCACAAATTTGGATGCAGAAGAATTTACTGCAAAAATTACTAATATGAAATCATAACACTGACTTTATCCATTAATGGGTTGAACATCTTCAGTTTCTCGTATATATATATATATATATTCTCTTGGATTCATTGACTGAATCAGGTATTAATATATGTATATTATATTCGTAATAGAAATTCTATTGATAAATATATTAAATTTTATTTTATTAATATATAAATTATATCCTAATGATATATTGTGGTTGTGGCAATGGTTCCAATATGTCAGTGTAGTAATGTACATAAGTCATTTCCTGAACAAATACTTATATGGCTAATTGTCTACAGTACTTGAAACTATATTTTAAAAATATATTTTATAAACACATTGTACTCCGTTCAAATTACTTACAATTGCTACAAAGTTGTAAAAAATGTTACTTTAATAAATACTCTAAAAGTGTTTTAGTAAAATAAAAATTATTCATACTAGGCAGGAATGGTGGAGTAAATATTTATATTGATAAGTTCTTAGCATATTTTTCTGATAGGCAGTAATTTAAAATTGATTACTTGGCCTTTTTGTATTAAATAACACAGAAACAAATCTAAACACTGCTTTGAACTTCAGAATTATAAAACCTTTAAAAAATTACTTTTTATTTGATAAAATTTATTTATGTGCCTCTCAAGTCACAGTCTTCATGGAATGAATTAAAACAGCAAGTACAAACATATTTTACAGGAATCCTCTAGTATGTTATTTTACAACTTTTATTTTGCAATATTTTGAAAAATATAGCCTGTATGTATTTATATATATATTTGTATGCATAGCCAGGTTGTCTCACTGCCCTGCTTTTTACATGAATAATCTTAACATAATTTTAATAGAAGTTTACCTGAGGAATAACAGTCTTAGGAGAATCGCAAGTTGCTTCAAAATCTAGAACTAAAAAATAATCGAATTTCTGTTTTTGAAATTTTCCTGTTCTAGGAGGTAGTTTTACAAATGATGGTACAGTGATTTGTCTTTCTTGTATAGATTCTGCAGTATCTGAAAAATTTCTTTTACACATCATATTACAAAATGTTCGCTTTGAAGTTGATGACATTGCAATACTTCTAACAAACCTATGTAGATAATTCATGGCTTTAAAATTTTTAAAACAAAACACAAATTTAATATAAACAAATCAACACTTATAAGATTGAAATTTCGTCAAAGCACATTTTTTGACTAGGCATTAGCGAGCAAAAGTACTTCCAGATGAGCCTCCAATCACATTGCAGTATTTTGGTTACCACCTTGAAATTCAAATAGGCATCTTACATTTGGCGATATTCGCATGTAGAAATAAATATGCTCAAAAATATTCACATAAAATTTCTAGTACACAATTTGTACTTAAAATAATCGTTTATGCGAAATTGAGTTCAAGAATTATAGGTACAACAAAAACCCAGAGATAGCAGGAACTTAAACACGTGTGATAAAAATTATTTCCATTGACCAATCACATAGCACAATCATCGCCGGCCATTTCAAAACGAGATTTCGTACAATTAGTCGCTAATATGATCAAATGGTGATTTAAGCTGAAAAGTTAATGATAAGAAACGGCTCGGTTAACTGGCTTATTACTTAGAATAACTAGATATTTAAATTAGTTTGTTTAATATTTTTTCCAAGAACAAATTAAGTATAGAAATAGTATAAAAAATTTTTTCTTAAATGAAAACTCAAAATTAAAAAAAAAAAAAAAAATGTTGCTAAAGTAAAAAAGATTGTTATCATCAATAACATTTTGCAGCTAACTATTTCTTTAGGCAGAAATTTATAACTACTTGAATAATTGACAAACATTTAAAGGCTCGGTCCCACCGAGGCATGAGGCGGCGAAGCATCACGCGGCAGGGAAGAAAATTTTTCGACCCGTTCACACCGAAACGTCAGAAGTCGCTTCACGCCTAGTGAAGTTCCAGTTACTTCTACTAGATGGCAGATCTACTATTGGCTCAATCTAAGTGACATGGCGCGAAACGCATTTGACAGTTGGGCAACTCGAAAGCGGTAGATTTCCACCTGTTTCAGGCGAATGCGGTAGTCATCAAAGGAACTTTTTTTTTTGTGCGGAGGCATCTAGCCGAAGCACACATTAATTGCCAAGCTTGGCATAGTAAATAACGTTTGATTAGTAAGCAGTATCGATTCGTTATTTTTTCTAAGAAATCGCCAAACGTCTTAGGTATCACCAAACAAACCGAAGCCTCAAAATTTTAAAATCCCTCCCATCTTTACCAAACGAACCCATAACCACTGTCGAAATCCCTTTAGATTACACGAGGCAACAACAAAAGGTGGACATAACTGGCTAGCTGAAAATCTATTTGTGGAAATGTCTGCTAATAAATGTACTTCTAATACGCACTCGGATGCCAGTGGGTCTGCTCCATTAAATAATTCCATAAGTAGTCTCTCCTTAGGAATAAGCTTATTTCGAAATTTTGCTATAATTGTCAATTGCCATTGCGAGGTGTTGACATTCCTATAAAGAATGGACATATTGAAAAATCTGTGAAACATTTCACATTACAATGTTTGACCTGTAAACATTTGCATTTAATTGATAATAATAGTATTAGATTATTTAAATATAAGCTTATGTCAGAAGGGAGAGAAACTGAAAGAAGTGAAACTTAATAAAAATTCTAACCAATGGATCAATAATTTCTTGTGATAATGAATTTGTACTGCAAAATTACAATTTAACTTGGAAACATTTATCTGGATTATCTAGTGAAACAAATGGCAATCTGTTGAGACATTAATCAATATTTTGCTATGAACAGCACAATCTTAAATCCAGTTAATTTAAAAACTGGACACTTGTATTAAATTTGTATTTGAAGATTCTAGATATATTCATTTGCATCAATGTTTTGTAATAAAAAAAAAAAATGAGATTTTGTTTTGTTTTGTATGTTTACACTTTAAAATTTTAATGCATTGTATTGTTGTAATAGAAAATGAATTTTTCAGTCATATTAAACTTTTTTTGAGTAAAAAGAATTTTTTTTTAATTTTAACAATATTGTTTTAAGACAATTTAATTATAAACATCTTAATGAACATATTTGTTGTGAATAAATGTAAGATTATTTTATGGAGATAATTTTTTTAATATAATAATTTTATATTTAATAATATAACCATATTAGCAAAAGTATATAGTTTTTATAGAAATACAAATATAGCTTTATTGAATGAAGTAAAAGTTTTTAGTTGGACATAATCAATTTAAGAATAATTATAATTGAAATATTTATTAACTCATATATAATCTTATTTGTATTATGAAATGAATCTTTCTTAAATATTATTCAATGATTTATATGAGTAAATTTATATTAAAACAAAATACTAGTCTTATGTATATACATGCAAACACTTTATACGAAAAAACAGATATAAAATTAAAAAAAAAAAATTTTTTTTAATCATTTATATGATACAATTTTTTTTTTTTTATCATGAAAGTTTAAAAATTAAAACTTTGATAGGTTTTAATTTTTTTTTGTTTAAAAAGATTAATAAAAAAAATAATAGTTTAAAATACTATTTGTCAAAATAAAAAATAATTCCAAATGTATAAATAGCATTTGTACAAATAAAATTATTTTCAAAAATAATTTTTGGGAAATATATTCTAATTGGTAAAGAAATAAATTAAAAAAACACATTTAGTTTCATAAAAAAATTTTAAAAGATTTTTCTTCAAATTATAAGAATTTAAAATAAAATAATTCCTAATGTAAAAATAAATTTCTACAAAGAGATGTAGAAAATTAATGAATTAGAAAAAAAATTATAAATTTGAAAAATAATAAAAAATATAGCTTTATAAAAATAATTTTGTGAAATGAAAGATCATTCATAGCGAGGAAGCTGAAAACGTAACTCACACAGTACTTATTTTGATGTGTTGGCTAAATGTAAGTATTGTGAATGCAAAAATATGAAAAATAATAAAAAAAAAAAAATGACACAATACACACCAAAAATCAGTTGACACCTTACACAATAAAAATAACATTGTAATGAAAATATGAAAAATATGTTTCTGCTAAGAAATATTTAAGAGAAAATATTAAAGAATAATAAAAAAAAAAATTCTTTATCGAACTTATTAAATTGGAAAAATTATAAATAAAAATATTAATTCATGAGAAAAAGAAAAGTTTATCAAGTAAAACATTTTTTTTTTTTTTTTTTTTGCAAAATTATAAGCACTTATGAAAATATGAATAGGATAAAATTACCAAGGGCCAATGTTATCAAGTGTTTAAGGTATTAAAAATGAGTACATGTCTATGCTATATTATCTTTTGTATATATAGCTTCCTATGAATACTGAATAAATAAATATTAAAATATGCCTTTTAATTTTATTTAGAACATCTGCTTTTAAGATGCAATTTATTCAGTTTGTGTCTATTTATCAAAACATAAAAGTGATAATCCATGCTGAAATGTTTATGTGGATTATTGAATTTTTGTATGGCTTAACCTTTACTAAAATGCTTAACATTGTTTATATCACATTAAAGAAATATATATATATAAATAAAAATTTTGATGATTTAGAATTGTTCTACGACCTGTTCAAAGTATTTATTATTTCCCTTGAATTTCTGCATTAAATAACAATATATGTTATCTTTTATTGTCATGTAAAATGCTAGAAGAACAACAACAGATGTTATTGAAAAAAGAATGAAATGTGTGTAGTTTTCTTGCTTAATTTGATTCTTGCATAAATGATGTCAAGGTGTACAATACTTTTGAACATTTCAGAAGAACAAATATGCAAATTAATAAAATAGAAATCGTAAGATAATTGATAGTTTCAGCTTGTAAGAAAATTTTTATTTCATTTGAAATATTTTAGAAAATCTTATGTTAGCTGGCTGCTAAGTTATTTAAAGAAACTGGACAATCAAGAACAGTACGAGAGATTATAAAAGCTTATATGAAAGGCTCTACAGTCAGAAAAAAAAAGCTCTAACCCACAAGCAGGTTATGAGGATTGTACAAAAAAATTCTGTTTTCTAATAATTAAAATTTGCAAGCAAGCTTTTTTTTTTATTTTATATAAAATTTGAGTGACAGTGCTAAAAATATTTCTATTCAATGCAAAAAAGTTATGTGATAAAGGGGCAGGAACAATTTAAAAACATTTATTGTGATAAAAGATAGAAAAAATGAATTAAAGAAAAAAATTAAAACAAGTAAAATTAAAGTAATAAAAGAAAAATAAATTTAGAATAAAAAGATGTGAAAATTCAGATTGTGGTTGTCAATATGTAAACTTTATGAAGTTTTTGTGAAAAGGGAGAATCGTCATTATGATAATATTTTATTATTATATAATTTAGACAAATAAGTGAAATTAATAATTTCATGATTATTTACATAAATTATAAAAGCCAAAAATAGTACTCTTTTGTTTATTTAATAATAACAAATGCCTGTATTTTTAAACATAAATTCAAATTAAATGTAAGACATTTTCATAAAAATGCTCTGTTTTCTCTCTATAATTTTACATTAATTTATTTACAGTTTGAAAGTCTTTTTTTAACTTAATCGAATTTTTCATTCAATTGTAATCATTTAAAACTCATGTATTTAGATTAGAAACATTTATATGTGAATTTTTAAATTTATCAATTTTAAAAAGTAAATATTTTAAAAGTAATAATATAATAATTTTTAAAAGTATATAATCTTTTATACTTTTGAAGAACAAATATATTTCCCATTATATTAAAACACCCAGGTTTAAAGTTGTTGGCCTTTTCAGACTCCTGACTGGCCATGATTGTTCGGCAAATTATATTTTTGAATGAAAATATTTGCAAGCCGAAAATGAATGCTCTGCAGCCTTGGAGAGGACATGGATTTATCTCACCTCCTGTCTGCCCTGCACTTATTTCCTCTATTGTGTAGAGTCGTTACTGGGAGTCTAGGGCCCTGATGAGCTAAACATGTTCACAATGTGATTTCCTTCGATCTCGTCGTTGTTTTCATGTTCTTTTTATTTTATTGCTTTTTCTGTTCTTGTTTTTTTTTTTTTGTTCTTTTTTATTTTTTATTGCTTTTTGTAGCCTGCCATTGGAAATAAAAAAAAAAATATTAAAATACAGAAAATTTATTTCTAGTGTTTCCTGCATCAGTTCTATAAAATCCCTTTGAAAAAGTGGGGAGTAATTTTATTAAATATATATGTCAATTCACAATTTTTTAAAATATAGTACAATTTTTTATATTAATCAAAAGTATTGTAATCTTTAAATATGTAGTATAAACTTAGAAAATAACAATAAATAAGCACAAAGTAAATAATAAAGTAATTTTTATTTCTGTTATTTACGAATAATTACAAAGCATATTTTAAAAGTTAACTTTTAGCAATGATAATAACGAAAAAAAAAAAACTTCTTTTTTAAAAATCAAGAATAAGGAATTTTAAGGCTTTTCTCTCTTAACATTTAATGCGCCAACTCAATACTCACTTAAAGAATATCGCTAAATGAAATTTGGCTCAGTTCTCTCCTTGGCGATAAAGAAAGTCAGTGACGTATGGTTTACGATGTGCAAAGCAGCGTTTTGATTGGAGACTCATTGGGATTGCTTATATTCACTACTGGCAACTGGCGTACCGATTACGGAGTACCAACAGGGGAAATACCCCACGACCTCCTCATCTTAATTAATAAATAAGTTTAGAATTCTAATGGCTGCTTAATTAATGTTAGTAAAAAATATTAAGATTAAAGTTTCTAAAAATTCAATTGATGGCACTCAAAAAAAAAAAAATACTATTTATAAAAAGTAAGATAAAAAATAAAAAGAATTTAAAAGTTAAGTTTTAAATTCGGTACAATTAGGGACCAGTTGTCGATGCCGTAAACTATTTCAAAACGTAAACAAACCTCCCAACCCTTTTGTTTACAAGTCACTGATTGGAAATCATGCTGAACGGTGAGAGCCAATAGGAGCATCTGAAAGGTAAAATGTTAATACAAGGTTCCCACAAAAAAAAGACCCATCACAGAACCTGTGATTGTTTTTTAATTTTATAATTTTTATTTGGTTTTCAATTTTATGATTTTTGTTTGGTTTTCGATTTTATAATTTTTATTTTTATTTTTATAATTTTTATGTCTAATCCTTTTATTTCCTTACAAAAAAAGGGGTAAAAAAGCTTACGAAAAATAAAATAAAAACCTAACTTAGTTACTAGTCTGAAAGTCATGAATGAATTTAAAGCACAACGTAGCAATAAAAAGGGAATAGAAAAGGAACAGAGTTCTGATCTGAACCCTCAACCTCGCGGTCAAATATCCGAATCTTACCTCTGCGCCAGTTCGTAAAAATTAAATTTACAATTAGTTTTTAAGCCAAAAGTAATCGTCAGATACGCATTGAGATAACTTCTCAATGAGCAAGGCTTCATTACCTGAACTCGCTTGCGCTTGTTCAAAGTAACAGCCATGGTGTTTCTTAAGTTTAGGAAAACACTCATAGGAGACGTCGTAGACTGCCCGTGGTCTTTTCTGTGAGCTTTTCACCCCAGGGTGATAGGTTGGCAGTCGACGGATTAACTCATTGCTAATCTGAGGACATTTTTCAAGAAAATTCTTTGAAATTTTGATTATATAATTAGGAATAGGTTCGACGTCTAGATCTCTATGGATGATCTTACGACGAACGAACCATGGTGCGTCAGCAATCATAGCCAGGTGTTTATTTTGGAAAACCTGGAGTCTCTTTATATTTGCCAGTGAGGTAGAGGCCCAGATAGGACTACCATAAACCAGGATAGGTCTAATGATAGACTTGTAGAGCAGAAGCTTGTGTTTGATCGCAAGCCTACTCTTTCGAGAAATTAGGCAGTGGAGTTTAATACTCGCACCAGTTGCTTTAGCAACTGTATTCTTAATATGGGAATTGAATGATAATTTTGGGTCTAGAAACAACCCCAGGTATCTATATTCAGTTACCCAGGGGACGGGCTGGCCAAAAGAGTGATACTCCCTAATGGAGAAAATGCGATCTTCCGAGTAAATAGCATACAGGCAGATTTCGTGGCATTAACTTTAATTTTCCAGGTGGTTAACCATTTTTCTAAATTGTAGACTGAATATTGTAGGTCTTTAACAGCAAGCTGAGGTGATTTGTTCTGTGTGGCTATCGCCGTATCATCAGCATAGCAAAAGAGAGAGGTTTGTGCGTCTCTCGGAATATCGTTGATGTAAATGTTGAAAAGGGCGGGCGCTAGGAGCGACCCTTGAGGAACTTCCCTTCTATTGGTCTGGTTGAGGAAGTAACTCCACCTACTCTAACTAAGAAATCTCGGGCTTGTAGATAAGAGTAAAGAATCTTAACAATTTGGGGTGAAAAATCAAGTCGCATGAGCTTGAATAATAAGCCATTATGCCAAATTTTATCAAAGGCTTTGGCTACGTCCAAAAATAATATTCCCGTAGATTTGCGTTCGTTAAAGCCGTCGTGAATCAGCTCTGTCAACCTAAGTAATTGGTGACAGGTTCCTAATTGCCTTCTGAAACCAAATTGTTCAGGGATAATTAAATTATGAAGTTCGCAATGCTGATTCAGGCTTTTAAGTAACGCAGATTCGAATATTTTGCTCAAGCTACTAAGTAGTGAGATAGGACGGTAATTATGAGGGTAAGCCAAATTAGCATTTGGCTTAGGAATGGGGCATACTACGGCAGTCTTCCAGCAAGCTGGGAAATGACAGATCTTAAGTAGAAAGTTAAAAAAGAATGGTAATATACAGAATAAATTTGGGAGTGGACTTTAACATGCGATTATTAATAAGATCCAGACCAGGGGTTTTATTGTTCTTAAACTTTCTGATAATTTCACAGACTTCTTCAGGAGTAATTAAATCTAAATTGTTGACATGTGGTCTTTGTAAGAAATCTATGACTGTAGAGTTGGCGTGTTCGAAGAAATTTCTATCTTCAACATCGTGATTGAGTTCAAATTGAGATTTGAGACTGTCTGCGAGCAGTTCCGCTTTGTCTCTGGGAATAAGCTGCTCGGCCGTTGGCACCCTGCAAGGGCGGAATGTTGTGATATTGTTTGCGTAGGAGGGAACATTTCTTCCAAAGAGATGTTGACTCAGGCGTCAGGGCCTCTATGTCGTCTTGCCAGCGTTGCTGTGTAAAGACAGTAATGGCTTCTCTAATATCAATTAGAGAGCGGTAATAATGTCGTAGGAACTCAGGATCTCTCGTCCTTTGCCACCTACGACGGTAATAATTCCTTAGTTTAATTGCATCTTTGATGTGTTGAGGAAATCTTATCGGTGGAGGTTTGAACTTGGGGGTAGAACTTTCCTGCAGATATGTGACGTAGATGTTATTTAATTCTGTTATTCTATCATCTGCATCAGCTTTGATATTTAATTTGAAGCTTGGGAGTTTTTTACTATTCATCACATGTCTGAAGTTCTCCCAATTAGTATTTAATTGATTAGGAACTTTCAGTGATTCAGGGCTGGTATCAAGGGTTAAGATAACGGGGAGGTGGTCAGAATCTAAATCTGTAAGCACCTCAATATCATAGTTAAAAAGGGGATAAATTTAAAGAAAGCAAGATCTGAGTACATTACCTCGATGATTATTATTTCTAATGTCAGTTCTAGTAACTTTAAGGGGGAACAACTTTCACGCCCCTTTGACTTTGGAGGAAACGATTTAGGTTAAACCCGTATCTGTTTGAATGTCCAAAGTTCCAAGAGGAGCGAAGAGCGTAGAAATCACCAGCGAGAATCACATTGTTTCCTATTTTTAGCAGTTTATTAAAGTCCTCCACCGGGAAACCACCTGGAAGGCTAGGCTTAACATAAGTGGAAACAATTTTTAATTGGAGGGTAATTACTGATTTTAATTTCAATGACAGTAGCGTCGATGTGATCAAGAGTGGGAGTAGGAAGGCTATGGTGATTAATACTATTTTTAACATAAATTCCTGTTCCGCCACTTACTCGGGTAGGATGCTGGTTTGGTCTATCAGTACGATAGAACCTGTAATTAGCGATCAAAGGGTTATAACCAGGGAGGTAATTTTGTCTCCTGAACCAAAAATACATCAAGATTCTGCTCTGCTAGGAACTCCCTAACCTCGTGAATTTTGGAACGTAACGAATTAGCGTTCCAGAAACCAATTGAAAGAGACCCAGACCCGAAGAGAGAGTTAAGCCGTGAGGAACTGACTTTCTGAAAAGACATTAGTATACGCCTCAAAGAGGTGATACGTCATGTCGAATCTGTTTTGACAATTCCTCATTTTGTCTTTTGCTAGCCCAAATGCTCGCAATATAATTTGACCGTGAGATGGATTGTCTCTTACGAGATCCATCAAACACTGAAAAATCTCCGTTAACGAACACTCCGAAGAGTCCGTGACGGGTGCGGAGCAATTCGTGGTAGCAGCAGGCAGCGGCTCCTAACTATGATTGGCTGGGGGCGGGGCCTACTGACTTTTCTTCGTTCCCCTGGCGGAGAATTTGGGAAAAAGCCATAGCAGGCTGAACATTCCGACTGGTAAAGGTCGCTGGCTGCGTCCTGGTGGAAACCTTTTTGTATAGGTTTGGATGAGGTGGTGGGTTTAATATTTTAGAATTTAATTGTTTTTCGCTCCAGATTTTTGAGCGGGCTTAGGCATACGGGGGCATCCGCGCCAGTTCGCGGCGTGTGCTCCTCCCAATTTGCACATTTGAGTGGCTGGTCCAACGGTAAGGTACATTCCTTAGCCCTGTGGGGGCCAGCACACTTGACACAACGTGTTGAAGACGGAATACTTCCGACGAGTGGAAGTATCCCTGACAATTCCAACAAACAGATGGGCCCTGTTGCCCTCTGTAGCTCTCAACACTTACTCTGAGACCGAGAAGAGTAGAGAGACTGTATATCTCCTCTTTCGAGGATGGGGATAGTGGGCGTAAAGTAGGGGAATAGGTTCCCTGGTACGAAATTTAGACATCCGAGCTAGTTTAATAAGGGGGAATTCCATAGCTCGGAGTTCGGCCTCTATATCCTCAACGGAGTATGACCAGGGAGACCTCGGATCACGACTTTAATAGGTCGGTCCTTCTGTAGCATTAAAGACTTGAAAGGCGTCCGGTCGCTTTCAAGAATTTGAGCCAGATTCCTATATTCAGTCTCATTTATATTCACTAAAATATAAAATTTGTTTGTTTGACTAAACTTAAGTATGAAGGATAGATTACGAAATATTTCCATGTGCTGCCATCTATGTAGTATTTTAGTTAACATAAATATTCAACGAAATTTAAACAAAATCTGCACTGTAGTTTGTATCCATGCTTTAATAGTAACCAGATAAACTAGAGAATATACAGTGAAACAAAAAATTTTCTTCGGTGAAAAATAGCAAGTACCGTATTGGTCAAAATTCCAAGAGCGATATTTAAAACGAAATAATTTTTTTTTAATAATATGAGGATAATTCAAAATGAAGGCATATAAAAATGAATAGAAATCAATTATTTAAAAATAATTAAATTAAAATTAATTTAGATAATTTAAAAAAAATTTATTCTAAGGCATTTCATTCTGATACCTTGACAATCAGTTATATATTCTTAATTTGGAATTTAATTTATTCTTGTATAATGAAACGCTAAGTTGTGCAAATAATAATAATAAATGAAAAAAAAAAAATCCTCGTAGATTTAGAAATATATGAACTATTAAATAAATTTTACGCGTTCTATTAATGCGCTAATTGAATTTTTCTCTATTTATTAGTTAATAATTCTGGGTTATTTGATTTCTATTTCTAAAATTTTTTTTATATTTTTATAATCTATTTTCAAATAATTTTCATGTTATTGATAAGAAAATACGATACCCTGCTTTAAGTCTTATTTATTTCTCTATACATTTTATTACACATACTGGATACACATAGAATCTTTATATATTTTGAATATTCCTGTATACATACAGAAGTGCATTCCAGCATGCATATAGAATACATTTGATTATGCATGATGTACATTCCAATATAAATACAGAATCTTTCAGTCCCAACTTAACGAATAAAAATATTATTTTGCATCACTAATGCTCTACGTATAAATCCAAAACAACGCAATTCTAGAACTAATTCCATAATGAGAAGCAAAATTCATTGGCTGTTGTGGCAAGGCATAAAAGCATCTCTAGTTGGCAATTTGGCTGCCTTGTGGAAAATTCCCAGGTTTTCTCTTGTACGACAGCAATTGCTGGGCAGTTATTACCCCTAAAAGTCCTGCCGGAAGGTAATCCTCTCCTTTTATTATCGGTCGGTGGGCTTGGCTGTACATCATGGTATACATAAGTCAAAGACGAAGCCCACTGATGATACCACAAGATAAAAAAAAATGCAAAGACGACATGTTCAAAAATTTAAGCGTAATATCGCTTAATATTTTTCAAATTAACATCAAAAATTCGTAGCCTAAAAAATAATTAATTAATTAATTAAAATTTAATTTAATTTTTTGTTTCCCTTTAATTTAAGTGCCAACAAGGCGTCCGACTGGTTGGCAGTGGTGGCGAGTGCAGCTAGTAAAGCAGAGGACTGAGGTTTGAATCCCTGACATCTTCCATTGTACTCTCTGCTTTTAGAAACCAGGAGATTCCATTGCGATTATGATGACGAGGGTAAGCTACCTTTCATCGAGTCAGACTGTTTGGTGGAGGAAATCGTCTGACTCGAATAATAGGCGTGCGTAATTGAGTGTAATATGGAGGAAGTTTTTCCCCGATATTACACGCAAATACGGTGCACTTACGCCTAATAAAACTATATATATATGCCCGACTTGTGGCTCAGTGGCAACGTGCTTAGAACCGGGTTCAATCCTCTGACGGCTTTTTGTTGTAGACCAGGGGTCTCCAAACTACGGCCCGCGGGCCAAATCCCACCAGTGTCATCAATTCAGCCAGCGACGGCGAATAGCTTATTGTTGCTGTAATAAGTTGGATAAAAAAAAAAAAAAAAAAACACATAATGATAATAACTCGGTTTTATTGACTTGCTAGGTAAAGCTTAATGACAAGCATAATAAGTAGAAAATTTATTTTAAGCATAAGCAACTAACAAGTAATTGAAATGAGTCCCACTAACATTATAAAGTGAACATCCCGCGGGTACTCTCGGTAGTTATGTTGGGTTAAAGAGTATCGCATATGTATGTATATCGATGTTTGAAATGTATATATCCTGAATCAAACATATGATTTTTATCCTGAAAATCTCTCAGGAACGGTAAAGCTAAATGAACGCAAATGAAACCACGGGGTAACCGCTTGCAAAAAAATAATAATGAAATTTATGTAATTTTGATTTTCCACTGAAAATAGTTTGTAATTAGCAAGCGTATGCTTGCTCAGAGCGCGTACTCGACGACTGGTCTAGAAATTATAGATAATGGCAGAAAAATTAAAACGGTTTTGGCCCTTGGTACTTACTGGAGTAAACAGTATGGCACCTAAGGCTGAAAAGTTTGGAGACCCCTGTTGTAGACACTGATTTAAAAACGGGCATCCTGGTAGGCTTTGGGGACGTTCAGCATCTTGCCTCGTGAGTCGGACTACCTGGTGGGAGTTTTCCGGGCTTCTCCCATACGATACGTAAATGAGGGATCGTTCCCCCTAAAAGTTGAAGGCACTGCCCTCCTTCTTCAGCGACAGAGGGCCAAGTCAAACTTCTACCTACAGGTGCTCCATCCCAACAGAAGGCCCCCTCCTTCCCACCTCCTTCGAAACACACGGGTTTATAGGCTTAGTCTAATTTTTGCTGTCGACCAAGTCGGTTAAGAAACAACGCACACACACACACACACACACACATATATATTATTTACACACACACACAAACATATATATATATATAACGATATAGCACAGCTTATATATATATATATATATATATCACGTGCCTTCCATATCATCCAGGCGAGTTCATTGCAAAATGTAGGGGTATATATTTATATATAATATATATATATGTGTGTGTGTATATATATATATCTGTGTGTGTGTGCGCGCATCAAGCACGATAGCTGTTGCAGAGTGCAGTGGAAGCCAAATGGAATTAGCTGATAATTGAAATGCCATGATTTATTTTATTTTATTTTATTAATCTTTTTATGATAATTTAAGAAATTTGAGTCTAATTCCGGGATGCGATGTGAGGTTTGGTTTGGTTCGTCGGTCTACTTTCATCTTGTGCGCACGAGGGCTAAACAGATCGGGACCTACAGTTTAAAGTGGATTCCGAACCACTCACAAACATCCATGCCACCGCCAAGAAGCCTGTGGGTACCAAAGGCTAGATTAAGGCGATGTGAGAGATAAAAGTAATGTGTCCGAAAGGTGCGGAAGTTGTAAGGTATCTACAGTCAGAGCAGTTGGTTATTAAAAACGAAACCTTATAAGAAAAAGACATGTTGAAAATCTCGATTAATGTAGTGCAAAGCTTGATTATTATATTTCAAAGCATGGGAAATGAAGGATCCGAGATAGAGAGAGAGAGAGAGTTTATAAACAATGTTAAAGCAGCGAGTAATTATAAGAAAAGCAAGAAGTAATTGTTATGAGAAAATGTGAATATACAAGGTTATTAGGGATTTGGTGTAAAATGAATTTGTTAATTGTAGGCCAGGAAATTAGGAAGAGATAAAAAAAAAGTGTTATAATACATGTTTATATAGGGAATGATTATAATTAAAGTCCCACTTTCAAAATGTTGTAAAAAAGATGAGTTCAAATTTGAACTGAAGGTACTTGAAGTAGGGGAACGGTATGGCCTCAAAAAAGTTCCATCGATTTTTTCCCATCTAATTTGATATCACCTTGTCGTGTTGGATGGGCTTTCCATTAACATTGTCACAACTGTTCAATGACTTGGAAGTAATTTTTTCCATCAAAAACCGAAACAACAACACGAGCACATTGAACACCACATTTGTTTTAATGTGAAAATCATGCCAAATACATTGTAATTTCGATTCAAAATATCACTGGCTGCAGAATTCACTTTCTGTATGCCGCTCATAACGCCATCTATTAATATACTTCGGAACGTTTACCAAACTTTAACCGTACCATTTCTCCTTTCTTCAAATATCTTCAGTTCAAATTTGAACTCATTGTGACGGGTGGTTCTTTTTTTTACAGCATTTTGAAAGTGGGTCTTTAATTATAATAATCCTGTATGTAAAATAGTATGCTCGATCTTATCATTCAATTAAAGACTTCAGTTTCTGTTGCCATGGTTACTTTGTCGGAAACAACATCAAAAGAATTCTAAAACTCTCAAGGACACTTCTTATAATTCATAATCAAGCGCCAAAGCAAAGAAAAAAAACATTTTTCATCAGAAGTAGAATGCCTTGAACTATCCAACTAACGATGCATAATTGTCAACGCTATGTCAGACCGCTTACGTTTTAAGGGTGTCAAATTTCTTAATGTTGAAATCTTCATGTTGACAATCTTCTCGTACGATATCTAATTCAAAGACTTTCTTTTTAAACGTTAAAGAATTACTATGAATAAATTATTTTAAAGTAGAAGCCTTCGAATGTCTGTTGAGAGATAATTCTGATTTTTTTCCCGTCTTTATATCGAAATAAAATTAATAACAAATAGCCAAACTGCTTACATTTTAAGAATGTTAAATTTTTTTTAATATTGATAGTCGTCAACAACCTTCTCTTATTAGATCAAATTCAAAGACTTTTTTTTTAAAAAGTTAAAGACTTAGTGGAATGCCTTGAACTATCTAGTTAAACTTATATAATAAATAATTTCCCTTTATTGCTTTAGGCTAAAAAAATACAGGATTGCTATTGTTTTTCGTGTTTAGTTCTATGTAATTTAGTCTTTTAAATGGCTGTTCGTTAATAGAATATTTTGCTCTGATTTCCAATTTGCAAAGCACTTTTTTGGGATTAAGCTAAATTCAAAATGTAGTTCTTAACGAATTTCTACAGCATTTTGCTTGAGAAACATTCCTTTTAGTGCCCATTAATAGTCTGCAAGCATATCTGGATTCCATTTTCTCTGATAACATTTTTTCATTATTGAAATATCTTGGTGGGATATTTTAGCATTTTTTAATACAATGGTTTTCACTACTTTGGCCATTATAAAATAAATATATTTTGTAAAAGTGTAATAAATCTCACAGGTATAGCAAAAATACTCAAGGCGGGCCGTGTGTTGGCCACCCCTGCCCTAGAACTTTATAATTTTGAAGGAGTTCTGAAGCTGATTCTTCATAGTTCTCAGTTTTCTATTGCCAATAAATTCAGTTATGACCTTTTTAAATGACTTCCCACAGATTTTCAACTCCATTCAAACTTTCCCCAATGCCATAGTCATTAATAAGCACTCTTATTTGTGGGCCTACAAATATATTCTCTTTTATTTTATCCTCACTGATCCTAGGAAACTCCTTTATGTACGATATCTCAACGATATCCGCCATAAGAAAATTTCTCAACGATATCCTCCATAAGTCCATGGCTGCACCTGACAAGCACAGAGAAAAGACATCATTAGTACCTACACCAATGTGGTGCAATTGTTTATTAAGAAGATCATGTCCTGTTGAGAGTTAGAATTTTCTGTAAAATCTGCATGGGGCAAGTCCATTTGGATGGGTGATGAAACAAGTATATCGCACTTTTTATCAGTTGAAAGGAGTTTATAATTGAATCAGTTGAAAGGAGTTTGCTATTTTCTTCTTTACCTCAGAACCAAATGGATGAAAGGATAAAGGAAATTGTGGCTGTGGTAACTTACAACCCTGTTTGGCCAAGAGGTCTGCCTTTTTCATTTTCCAGGCACGCCACAAGGGCTGGGAATCCACTGAAAAACAATCTCCCAGCCAGAAGCAATTGCATTGGACAGATTTAAGCCTCTTCAACAAGGAAGCATTCTCTAGGTGTGGAGACAGTTGCCAAGATTGCAGCTTGGGAGTCAATAAAGATAACTGCTTTATTCAGATTAGTAGTTAGTCCAAGTGTTAAAACTGCATTCCTTAAGGCAAAAATCTCAGCATCAAAATTGAGGCATTAAGAACAACTGCAGATGATTCCTCAAAAAAATCCTTTTGACAATATAGACCGGGATCAGTATTTCCATCACATGCTGAGCCATCAGTGTAAATGTGGATCCATTCACGTAGGGATCCAGGGTAATTTGTAGCAATAACATCTAAGGAAAAAGCCTGAAGGTAACTTTTTTTTAAAGCCATTTTTTGGCTAAGAGGGCGTACTGGAAACCTGGACCACTTTTTATCCATCTTCTTAACAAAATGTTCCATTAATTCGAATTTGATGTGCAGGGGCGGAAGAAACACATATTCAAGATTTGCAAGTGATTGAGAAGTTAGGTTTTTTTTTTTTTCACCCAGATACCAGATTCCTTTTAGGCCATTGCTTATTGGCAAAAGGATTTTTGCGATCTCTGATATAACACTCGCATAGAAAACAACAAAAATTGGCATACCTTTTATATATAAAGGCGATATAACTTTCAAATCGCCACATATATTCCAAGAGTGCTGTTGATATTGTATCTTCGATACCAAATTATTCACGTTGTCATACTTCTCTCTCATGTGGACTACATAGGCAAGAGGAATAGAATGTTTTTCATTCCCAATATAAGACAGCATGACCTTTTAAATTGATTTATAAGAATATATAAACTATCTCCATTCTACAGGACCAAAAGTTTCTTAACTTACCCAGTAATGAATCGACATCATCAAATAAACAAAATTGCCTTCTCCTACTACTACGCCACACCACATCACTGTGCTTAGAGCTGAATTACCCTTATACAGTTTGGGTATGATGTGGGTGAGAAGTGACTGGGCTCAATGATGCTCTTACGTCCTATGAGACCAGGATCTAAGGCTTAAAGTGGATTACGAACCACTACAAAAAATCCATGGCACCTCCGCGACTCGAACTCGAAACTTGTAGTATCGAGCGCCAGAGTGCTAGACACTCGGCCATCAGGCCCAATTACCATCTGCGCAGAATAGGCGTTGAGGTCGAGTTCCAGTGGATGATAAGAAAAATAGTTGCTTCTCAAGAAGTTTCAAACCCTTTAATCTGACGCCAACAATTCTGCCTGGTTCTTTGATAAGTTTAGATTACAAACTAGATAATTGAGTTCAGACTGATTGATTATATGAGGTTCCGTAGACGTTCCACCAAAATCTGTGTCTTCAATGTCGTCTTTTACTAGACTTAATTTAAACTTCATCTCCAGAGTTTTCTGAACGTAAACGTGTAGTTGATGTCGTCGTTTTGTTTGTTTGATCATGCATCAATTGGGCCAAAACGAGTCCCAAGTGCAATACCACATTCATTTTTTTCACTCACACAAGTACGGCATTAGCACCACAGTAATCTATAAACATTATTTAACTCACATGTAGCATATTTAACGATATGCACTAAAAGATGAGTGGAAGAATTCCACTTCTAGCTCTAGGGATGAGAGATTGTTATTTTGCGCCAGTAGCACCCTGTAGCGAGAGGTTTCGATGCCAATTTAACTTTTCACAAGAACGCCGAAAGAGGCGCTCTTGCAGTGCGTAGGAGGAAACACGGTTACAGGTGGAAGTACGGTTACAAACAACAATTTCCAGGTGGCGTTAGGGTTGGAAACTTATCGTTGTGAGGAACAGGCTTATCAGCTGAAAAGAGGCTGGAATATTTAAGCGTCTTCTTGGTTTTGCATGCTATTCCAGCAATTTTTGTAATGCAGAAATAACAGTCCGTGTAATAGCCATTTGGTTCTCTCCATACCATTCGAATTGAAATTACATATGTCGACTTTCTGTTAAGCCAAACACTTAGTAACATTACAAAAGTCTGACAGAAAATCTAATGGTCCCAAGATTTGTCTTGATCACCGATTTGATACCCGAAATTAAGTTTTTGTTCTTTTTTTTTTTTATCAAAGGAGTAATATTCCTTCTTTAAATGAAATCAGCCCCGAGATCCGAAAGAGTAATTTTGCTGCCAATCCAATATGGTCTTAGAATCCCATTGAGATGTCACCTGATTAAAAGAAGAATTAAAATTTTACTGTACAAAACTCTCCTAAGACCAGTATTAACATATGCATCTGAAAACATGGTCACTAACAGCAAGAGAAGAAAAATGTTTACAATCTTTGAAAGAAAGGTGCTACGAACTATTTTTGGTGGTATCAATGACAATGGAAATTGCCGAAGAAGATACAATTTTGAACTTTACAAGCTTTTTCAGATTCTGTTCAGTTTAAACAGAATGAGATGGGCCGGTCATTTCATGAGAATGGAAAGTGATAGAGCTGCTTTGAAGGTTTTCAATGCAATCCCTTTTGGGACAACGACCAAGGGAAGACCGAAAAAGAGATGGGTCGACTGTTTAGACTCTGATTTTAATGTTATTAAGATCAAAAACTGGAGGTCCACAGCCAGGAGGAGAACAGCCTGGCTGGATCTTTTAAAGGAGGCCAAGGCCCACAACGGGCTGTCAAGCCAGTTATGATGATAATATTCCTTCTTTGGGACTCCAAAGTAGTTCAACATACGCAAGACAGAAATTGTTCGTATGGTTTTAACAATTTCGAGGTGTTTTAAAGAATTTATCCGTGCAAAAATAAATACTTGAAGGCAAAGTAGAGACGAGCAGTTCACTCTAAATTAATATAAATACTTTTCTAACTCGACAGGCAGGTTCAAACCAAATGGAAGTGACTCACGTAAACGACTAATTGAGATTAGCAAGTTCACTAGACTTGTGTTGACAGATCCGTTATGTATTTGATATCTTAATTGAAATCTGTATTATCATTCGTTATTGGTGACCACCTTCTCTTAAGTAAATAGAGACAGACTGACAGTTTGACTTTAACGAAGTAAATTGGCAGCATCAGCTGCCATGCACTTCTATCCAGATGATTAATTAACATTGAGGATGATTTTTGTAAGAAAAAATATGGTTTGCTCAGTATATATATTAAACAAATAGTTACATTAAACAAGGCACTTTGATATCTGTGAAAAAAATATTTTTAATATGTATAAAAATTACAAAATAAATAAATAAATAATAATATTTTGTTAATATGTTGAATCAACGTATCTCAAATAAAATGCAGCTTCTTTAATTTTGATATAGTGAAACATTATAATAACAACAAAAAAAATAATATAACCTACTGGGATGGATTTACAGTATTTACCCATAAAATTATTTAATAACTACTCAATTATTTTGTTTAACTTTTATTTTAATTAGATACTTTGCGTAATTTAAAAAAATATAACAAATTATATTATTACAAAACTGTTATTTTCAATTTAGTATCTGATTAATAAAAAGAACTGATTGAATTGTCTTTTCGTGCAAGACTGATTTCCGTAACTACTTTTTCAAAGAAGAAGAAAAAATATAAATAAATATTATGTATGAAAAAAGCTCGTGAAAGATTAAAATTTTTTTTTCAAAATTGAAAAATTATTTTTTTTATATTAAAAATGCCTAAAAATACTTGTACACAAATTTGTGTTGATCCAAACATATTTATGCATTATAATATGGTATTTAACAATAACCTTTCTTACTTTGTTTAGTGTGGGATAGGTGTCCTCGCCTCGAACCCTTGCCCAATATGTAGAGCTGGGACAATGAATTCAGAACATCTTTTTGAAATGTCCAGGACTGAACAGGGAGAACCAGTGCCAAGGAAAATTCTTGCAGTTGTATTGGGAGGCCAGGGGCCTCGTGGACTAAAATAAAGTGATTACCACCTTGATTTATTCTCTGTCCCTTTGACTTTTCGTGGTGTGTGAGACCGACTTAGTGTCGATTGCTGTCTTGCCGTATGTTTTCTTTGTTATGCTTGTTCCTTCTCTGTGTGTGAAACTTATTGTAATGTATAGATTTTCAATAAAGCCATATGTTACAAAAACTTTGTTTAGTGTAATTTTAAAGCATAACATGTTTTAGTCAGTAAATATCACAGAGATAAAAAAAATATTATTCAGATAGGGGGTCATTTTGGAAATAATTCATTTCATTTTGTAAATATCGTGCATTCCAAATTTTAACCGGTCCATATATAAGCCGAGAGAATCTTTTCTTCAAAACATTTATCAAAAATTTAAAATCTGTATATAAGCCGAAATGAAAAAAAAAAAAAAAATTCCTGTAACTTTTTTATTTACGGTATTTTAATATTATATCTGCTGTACATCTTGGAACATTACCGTTAGCTGCTCGGACATTTCGGCAACATCAAATTTTTCATTTTGCCAATGACACAACAAAGCAGCGATATAAACAATTTCGAAAACAAAACAACTCATTTTCGTAAAACAAGTACCTCAGTTCATTTAAAATTATTATTTTTTTCCAGAAAATTAAGAAATATGAGCTAAAGAAATGAAAACGCGCTATATGTGGCGATTTATGACTTGCGCCTGTCTAACAGAAAAGTACCTATAGTTTTTTTTTGTCGATATGAACTACAGTATTTTGTATTAGTATTCCGTAATTTAAATTTAGAAAAAATTCTAAAAAAATTCTTTTTATTCTTCTTCTATTCTGTATTCGATTCTAATTCTGAATTAAATTCTTAAAATTCTTAAATTCTATTCTAATTTCATTCTAATATTTAATAATAATTATAACAACTTGTATTTTATTTTTTATCTTAAATGAAAACAAAGTTGGATGTAATCTTTATCCAATAACTTAATTTTTTAAAATAACAACAAAAATATCTATTTAAAAAAGCATTGGATATTTTAACATCCATTTATTATATTTTCCTTAGCTGTTATTTTTAATGTTTTCCTCTTATTACACAGTCCCATAAACTGTCTATGTTATCTTTAAAATATTGTTATATGACATTATTATTATTACACTGCAAAAATGAACAGTAAAACACGAAACTACAGAAATACAATACTTAAGAATATTAAGAAACCACCTCAATAATTTTTTAAGACTATTCTTGAATACTTGTTAAAAAAATTATTTTACAAACTATCAGATCACTCAAAAATTTAAATTAGGAGTAATATTTTTAATTTGATCTAGTTTTTGTCAATAATTGATGCGTTCTATATTTATTTTTGTTTGGTACTATTATTACGGTTCAAATTAAGTTTATCAACTGCTACTATTAGTATTAAGGGAACAGAAGGAGTATAACGTTTAGAAGTTCCATTTTTTCTGAATTTATTATTTGGCGTGAAAAACATCCCACGCATCGGTGAACAATAGCAAGAAGAGTTCTCATTATCTAAAAATTTTATATTTATTCTGTGACATTATATCATTACATTGCAAAATGAACATCAAATTTTTGCAAACACAAAACTTAAGAATATTAAGAAACCACCTCAATAATTTTTAACACTATTCTTGAATACTTGTTAGAAAAATAATTTTATAAACAACGAAGAATATTCTCAAAACACACACTGATAAAGATATTCATTATCTTAAAAACGTTCTCTAAAGAGTGTTGCCTCTTTATATAAAGGCTTCAGAGATTTATCAAACGTCGATCATCAACTACATGGTAAATCAAGCAATGAAATCTTCATATCTCAAGATCATAAACAGTTTCGAATATCATGATACTTCTGTTTTTGCACGTGTCATCAAAGGTCTAATTTCACAAGATATGATTTCACAACCTTTAATGAAATAAAATACTCTACATTTCAAATAATAATAATAGTAATAATAATTAAAAAAAAAAGGCTGAAATCTGCTCGGCAAATTTCAACTTATCATGTGTGAACATTGGAGAACGGATGAATAAATTCAGGAATATTCCAGTGTTTAATAATGCAAGAGATACGTATATGAAGCAATTGAATGGGTTTATTATTTTAGGTTTATTATTCACATGGATGAAAACTATCAGAACACTCAAAAATTTAAATTAGGAGTAATATTTTTAATTTTTAAATTAATTTTTAATTATTATTAATATTTTCAATAATAATTTAATCTAAATTTTTAATAATAAATGTTGCGTTCTATATTTATCATCGTTTGCTACTATTATTACAGTTCAAATTAAATTCATCAACTGCTACTATTATTAAGGGAATAGACGGAGTATAACATTTAGAGTTAATTTTTAAATTAATTTTTTAATTATTATTAATATTTTTAATAATAATTTAATCTAAATTTTTAATAATAAATGTTGCGTTCTATATTTATCATCGTTTGCTACTATTATTACAGTTCAAATTAAATTCATCAACTGCTACTATTATTAAGGGAATAGACGGAGTATAACATTTAGAGTTAATTTTTAAATTAATTTTTTAATTATTATTAATATTTTTAATAATAATTTAATCTAAATTTTTAATAATAAATGTTGCGTTCTATATTTATTATCGTTTGCTACTATTATTACAGTTCAAATTAAATTCATCAACTGCTACTATTATTAAGGGAATAGACGGAGTACAACATCTAGAGTTAATTTTTTAAATTAATTTTTAATTATTATTAATATTTTTAATAATAATTTAATCTAAATTTTTAATAATAAATGTTGCGTTCTATATTTATCATCGTTTGCTACTAGTATTACAGTTCAAATTAAATTCATCAACTGCTACTATTATTAAGGGAATAGACGGAGTATAAAATTTAGAGTTAATTTTTAAATTAATTTTTTAATTATTATTAATATTTTTAATAATAATTTAATCTAAATTTTTAATAATAAATGTTGCGTTCTATATTTATCATCGTTTGCTACTATTATTACAGTTCAAATTAAATTCATCAACTGCTACTATTATTAAGGGAATAGACGGAGTATAACATTTAGAGTTAATTTTTAAATTAATTTTTTAATTATTATTAATATTTTTAATAATAATTTAATCTAAATTTTTAATAATAAATGTTGCGTTCTATATTTATCATCGTTTGCTACTATTATTACAGTTCAAATTAAATTCATCAACTGCTACTATTATTAAGGAATAGACGGAGTATAACATTTAGAGTTAATTTTTAAATTAATTTTTTAATTATTATTAATATTTTTAATAATAATTTAATCTAAATTTTTAATAATAAATGTTGCGTTCTATATTTATCATCGTTTGCTACTATTATTACAGTTCAAATTAAATTCATCAACTGCTACTATTATTAAGGGAATAGACGGAGTATAACATTTAGAGTTAATTTTTAAATTAATTTTTTTAATTATTATTAATATTTTTAATAATAATTTAATCTAAATTTTTAATAATAAATGTTGCGTTCTATATTTATCATCGTTTGCTACTATTATTACAGTTCAAATTAAATTCATCAACTGCTACTATTATTAAGGGAATAGACGGAGTATAACATTTAGAGTTAATTTTTAAATTAATTTTTTTAATTATTATTAATATTTTTAATAATAATTTAATCTAAATTTTTAATAATAAATGTTGCGTTCTATATTTATTATCGTTTGCTACTATTATTACAGTTCAAATTAAATTCATCAACTGCTACTATTATTAAGGGAATAGACGGAGTACAACATCTAGAGTTAATTTTTAAATTAATTTTTTAAATATTATTAATATTTTTAATAATAATTTAATCTAAATTTTTAATAATAAATGTTGCGTTCTATATTTATTATCGTTTGCTACTATTATTACAGTTCAAATTAAATTCATCAACTGCTACTATTATTAAGGGAATAGACGGAGTACAACATTTAGAGTTAATTTTTAAATTAATTTTTTGATTATTATTAATATTTTTAATAATAATTTAATCTAAATTTTTAATAATAAATGTTGCGTTCTATATTTATTATCGTTTGCTACTATTATTACAGTTCAAATTAAATTCATCAACTGCTACTATTATTAAGGGAATAGACGGAGTACAACATTTAGAGTTAATTTTTAAATTAATTTTTTAATTATTATTAATATTTTTAATAATAATTTAATCTAAATTTTTAATAATAAATGTTGCGTTCTATATTTATCATCGTTTGCTACTATTATTACAGTTCAAATTAAATTCATCAACTGCTACTATTATTAAGGGAATAGACGGAGTATAACATTTAGAGTTAATTTTTAAATTAATTTTTTAATTATTATTAATATTTTCAATAATAATTTAATCTAAATTTTTAATAATAAATGTTGCGTTCTATATTTATCATCGTTTGCTACTATTATTACAGTTCAAATTAAATTCATCAACTGCTACTATTGTTAAGGGATAGACGGAGTATAACATTTAGAGTTAATTTTTAAATTAATTTTTTAATTATTATTAATATTTTCAATAATAATTTAATCTAAATTTTTAATAATAAATGTTGCGTTCTATATTTATTATCGTTTGCTACTATTATTACAGTTCAAATTAAATTCATCAACTGCTACTATTATTAAGGGAATAGACGGAGTATAACATTTAGAGTTAATTTTTAAATTGATTTTTTAATTATTATTAATATTTTTAATAATAATTTAATCTAAATTTTTAATAATAAATGTTGCGTTCTATATTTATTATCGTTTGCCCCTATTATTACAGTTCAAATTAAATTCATCAACTGCTACTATTATTAAGGGAATAGACGGAGTATAACATTTAGAGGTTCAAATTATTTTTCTGAATTTATTATTTCGATCAGAAAAACATTTCAGCATCAGTGAACAACAGTAAGAAATACTCCCATTATCTAAAAATCTTATATTTATTCTGAATGCATGAATGGAGAAAATATAATTAATTTTAATGAGGAAATCTATTTAGATAGATGAATGGTAAATATTGAATCTATTCGCATCAAACGGAAGTTTCATTTTTTAAATTGCTTTTTAAATAAATCTTTAACATAAAAAAAAAATACCATATTAATAAGATTTTCTGAATTCTACCTTTATTTTCCAGAAGTTAATGTTAATACGAATGCAGGAATAGATTTAAGTTTCATTTCATAAACATGAAATTATAATTTCTTTCTTAGTAAGCAAATAATTGGTTATATTAAAATAAAAAATTTAAAAATATACGCTACAAATTTTTTTTTTCGGTGTATAATGAAGTGATAAAAAATAATTATCAAATTAGTTAACATTAAAAATTACATAAAAATTTAAAGGAATTAAAAATTAAATTTAATTTAAATTAAATTAATAATTAAAATTATAATTAAACAATAATTAAAATTAATATTACTAATATTAAAAAATTAATTAAGAATTACAATTAATTAAATAAAATTAATGTCACAAACTAAAAATAATTAAGAATTAAATTAAAATTAAAATTCAATTAAATTATTAAAACTATTAGTTAATTAATAAATTAATTGCATGGTGTTTTAAATTTCTTCATTTAAGATATTGTAGATTAAATTTGTTATCTTACAATTAACAATACTGTATACCTCGCTCTATCTTTTTTTTGCTTTATTAAATAAAATATCGTAATTAATCAGTTTTTTAATATAATTGATTAAAAATTTTAATTAATTTGTTTTCATTTTTTTTATTTTAATCAGTTTAATCCTATGGAAAATAAATTAGTTGTGTGCTTTTCCTCATTCAGCTTTGTAGCAGATTTCTTTCTTAGGTTCGAATCCGCTCGAGTTATATTCAATCATTACGCTCAGAAAGGAGGAAAACTAGATGACGACTAATGCGTAGAGAGTCTCGCATGGGTAGTAACATTGCATGGTGAGAGTTTTCTGGCCTTTCTTCATATGATATTGAGAAATTATCCGTATTATCCGTAAATTTGTTTTAATTTTATCACCTGTCGATGGGCTGGCATATATCAGAGGAGTACTAGGCCCAAAAATGTGTTCCGATTGAAAATTTAGAATTAGACGAGCAACGGTAGTGTAGCAGATTCAAAATAACTAAGGAAGCAACAAGGGGAAAAGCTTAAAATACTGCATTCACATTTGGCCACTAAGTTATCGAAAACTACCAGGGCGGTTTTTCAAATTCTTCATGTTCCATGTCGTGCTCAATAGTGTGGTGTTGCTTATTCTATAAAACCTTATTTAAAACAAAAACCTGTTTAACCTTAAAACACAAACTTTTCTTTACTTAAACACACACGATAACCATTTTGAAATTCCGCAATAATCCATATCACATTTTAAATCAACAAGTTCGCATGCCTTCAGAGACTTATATAAGTTGGAAAAGGAAACACACATGAAATAACACACAGACAAATTTTCATAATTTAAAATATAAACAAAAAATGTATTTATCAATATTTACAATAGTAGAGCTTGAATTAAAATCATTTAATTAACGTTATCAATAAAAGTATAATTCGGATAATGCATTAAACAAAAATATAACTTATACAAGTTGCCGCAATTCTAAATTAATAATTTAATAATAATGCAATAATAAGGTGATAGACCTTACAGTTCATAACTTCCACGTCAGCTGGGGAAGAGAGGCTCCCTTTTTTTTTTCTTTCAACTTTAAAGTTTCAGTGTTAATAATACTCTATACGCACCATTGATCAAAGTCTTGGCAGCAAGGGGTCAGACGCTCATGGGGCTCTTGTGTCGGGCAGGAGACCTGGGGAAACTTGTCCATTATCATGAAGTTTTGATTGTACAGATTCTTTTTCAATGACGCTGCTGCCAGGGGATTACAGCTAATTCATGGAAAAATTGAGAAGTATGCAAGGGATGCCAGTCACTCAGATTCACCGTCAAACTCCCAGTCTAATATATCTATTTCACGCTGGACACGGTACAACCATCTCAACCTCAAACATCTTTCTGCCTTCGTTTTTAATTTCAGCCACCTTCCTTCAAGCTACGGAGTACCATTCTCGACTCGTCTCTTTTCTTTTTCTCCCCCTCCTACGATGTCCATCGCCTCCGTTTTATAGTTCATTTCGAAAGTCATCTTTGATTTTTATCAGAGTCTATATCCGTTTGGCAGACTTTACCCCTTGACCATTTAAATCCCAGCATGCTAGTAGCCAACAAGAGTCTTAAAACTCTCAGTAAATTATTGCTCTTGGCCATCTGGCACGAAATTTCGTATGACCCCTTGCCAATTAAAATATTTTACAGAGATATCTCCTTCACCCCCAGCTGTGGCAAATCAGCCCATCCGGTCAGGTGCAGAGACAAAAGGTAAACATCCCCTTCCAAGGGACGCACATCGCATATGAATTATACAATAATTATATAAAAATATATTGCTGATATTGACACAACAATAGAATGCCTATTTATTATGCCCATTCCCGAATCCGTTGGCAGCATCCATTGTTTTCAGCTCATAAGCGTTTCGTATGAACAGTTAGGCTTCTTGATGGAATATTTCCCTACTTTTCTCCAATCTAAGACACAAATTTGGGCAGTTAAGCCTGAAAGTCCTGCAGCATCACCCGTTTATGTGAGTGGAAAATGAGGCTCACTGATAACATTTGAATATATGTTATCGTTTTCAAATACAATTCTTTTTTATCTGAAGTCATTTGCCATTAGATGTGTAGCGCCTTCAGCGTTATGAAGGGGCACCTTAGGATACCATCTGTACTGCAACCACATTTTGCCGCCATTATTTTGAATGAATAGGTTCAAAACGACATCTGGGTTTTGTATCCTTATCATTGAAGCACGTTTTAGGATTATCATTAATAAAATTTTTAATATTAAGAATGTATCCATATTATGCCATTTTTAAAACTTATTTCTTTTAATTAGGTAGTAAGTAATAATTATTAATTTAAAAAAGTAGTAATTATTAATTTAATAAAGTAGTAACTAGACTTGGGGAGTGATGGCGGAGTGGGTAGAGCTCTGGCAATCGGTACCACAGGTTTCGGGTTCGAATCCCGACGGTGCCATGGATGTTTGTAAGGGTTCGGAATCCACTTTAAACAGTAGGTCCCTGTCTTATATGACCGTAGAGCGTCACAGAGCCCAATCAGACCTTTCTCACCCATATTATTCCCAAACTGTGAAGGGGCAACTCAGCTCTAGGCACAGTGATGTAGTAGTAGAACCCAACGAATGGACTTTCCAGCCTACGGATTTACGGAATGCATCATCGGATAGACATGGAAACTTTAGTTCGGCTTTGTTCGTCGGACTTAAAACCATCCTTTCTTAGTTCACAAAACTAATACTTAATAAAACTTATTAATACCTGTTCTAATAATTTAAATTTCAAAAAATGCTAGTTAAAAATCATTTAAATGTGACTATAATACAATAGCTGCTATTTTGTTTCTGTTTGTCTAAATTAAAAAAATTAAATTCTGTTTAATAGCTGTCTTAGCAAAAGAGCCCGCCAACTGTCTATTACCGAAGTCGATTACACACATATAAATGTTTACTGACATAATTCTAAAATTAATTTGTTGAAATACATTCATTACTATCATGTTTCCACATAAAAGTAGAATGAATTAAAGAAAAGTAAAGGTTGTCATATCATTTTATTAAAAAAGCATCATTTATAATTCACATAAATTTATAACACTATTTCAGAACCAAATATCAATTTGGCAACAAAAAAAAAAAAAAAAAAAAAAAAAATCCTGCAAAGAGCAAATATATTAAAATCAGCAAATTATTGACACGAATTCATTGAAATTGATTGACGAACAATATAATTTAATCACGTTTATCATTTAAAAATGGAATAGCTTAAAGAAAACAAAAACTAATAGATTCCAAACATTTTTATTTAACATGAAAGATTTATTGGTTTTTATTTTAATAATTTTTTAAAAAGTTTCTATGTAATGTTTCAAACAGGGAACATTGTCCAACCTTAGTTTAATAAAAAATAAACATTTAAAAATAAGAAAAAAAAAAATATTTTTTGGCCATGTTTTCTAGTTCATTGCATAGAACAGGGGTGGCTAACCCGCGGTCCGCTGGCTTCATGCTGCCCGCCTTGAACATTTTTCCGGCCCTTGAGATTTATCACACATTTACAAAATATATTTATTTTAGAATGGCCAAAGCGGTAAAAAAAACCAATGTATTAAAAATACATTATGTGTGCATGCATATAGTCGAAATGATGAGAAAAAAATTAACTTTGATTGCAAAATAATATTCTTGCGAATAGATGACAGATATTGCCTTTTTATTTATGAGCTTACAGTTATGAGTGCGCAGAATAATTCAATTATATTCTGCGAATTCATGATGCGCGCGCATCTTGGAATATCTAATATAACAGGTTCTATGCATCACTTTTAAGTGACCTCAGACGCAGTGACCATCCTTAGATATGTGGGAAACCTGACATAAAAAGTTGTTTGCGCTTTTTGGTTCAACTTACATCTGAGAATCGTTTTTTTTCGAAAATGAAATTGACCCAACACAAAAACACGCTCAAACATTGCGGACGCTAACCTGCAAAACCAATTACGATGTGCAAGTACCCAAATGGAGATCGATTTGCAAAAGTTGAGTGAATGAGTGGAGAAACAAATAACGCACAAGTAAAATAAATATTTTTTAATGATTTCATTTTTTTTTTTTTATTTCGTTTATATTTATATATTTTTTATATTTCATTTTTAGTGTTCTGTATTTCTTTACAATGTGTGTTTAGTAGCATTATTATTATATTATCTACGTTTTTCACTCCAAAAAAATATTTATAATGTGTCTGAATCTGATATGGGGATATATAATTCTATATGTGGCCCGTGGAATTAAGATGTATTTTCAAAGTGGCCCGCAAAATCATTTGGGTTGGCTATCCCTAGCATAGAAGGTCAATATGCAATTTACGTGCATATGATATTTATTGATAAATAAAATGATCCATTTTTAAATTGCTCTCAACAAAGAAAAAAATGGTTGATGATGAATGAAGTGGTATATGGGGATGTGAAGCAACAAGGACTATAATCCCCTAATCACTATATATATGAACAGTCAATTTTTCCTTGTTTTTTTTTAATATGTCACTCTCCACAACGCTCTACGATCGTGTTAGACCGGGACCTACGGTTTAAAGTGGATTCCGAACCACTACAAACATCCATGGCACCGCGGGGACTCGAACCCGAAACCGAAACCTGTGCAACCGAGCGCCAGAGCGCTAGCCACTCGGCCATTCAGGCCCGAAAAAATGGTTGTTATCATAGAACAAAAATAAAATAGAAATGTTTCGCCAATTGGCTCCTTTTCCCTTATTTAGAAAACATAAACAAGTTACGAAGCGATTCTAAAAATTCCTAAAATTCTGAAGTGCCTGAAATTCTTCTGAAGTCAAACATTTATTTAACAATGTGCTTAGTCAACTTAAATAGATATAAGAAATGTTATTTTGTTTATAATTCGGATCGTTTTATATAAAGAAGTTTATATAAATGGATATTTTAGTTTTTAATCATTTTTGAACGGAAAATATGGCACAAGAAAATTTATTAATAGATTTCGTAAATGCTGAATATTTAGAAAATTTATATTTACGTTTATTTAGAGCTTAAAAAAATGAAACATTTCTTTTGAAAATCGTTTGGTGATAGTATTTTTTTTTTCAGTTCACGCCAACAGCATTCCCAACAGTAAAGAATGTCGCCAAAAATTGCTAAGTTACGCCAAATTAAAAATCACTAAAACTCGCCAATCACATAGCATAAACTACAAAACCTTGATATGCATGCCTAAAATTAATTCTAAACAAATGCATTCTATTCCATGATACAATATAAGTACTTACATATTTTTTTCTTCTGTAATACAAGTAGATAAAAGTGACCAGTCTAGCACAAATTAATGGCAGATTGACCCTGAAAGTGACCAGCCATCACTTCAGATTGGACATTGGCGATGGCAAAAACCAAGTGAAGATCATGTTTGTCCCAAGTTGGCAACCCCGACACGCACTTTATGTTATTACTACTCTATAGTAATAACATAAAGTAAACGCTGCACGTAAACAAACATGAAAATTAAAAAGAATGAATAAATAAAAAATTGTTTTATCACTGAATACTGGGAATTTTAATAATAAAACACCCATTATATTCATTAGATTGATGTAATATCTCACATTAAATTCTTTATTAACTTTTAGTTTGTTGTATATCAACTATATGTTATACCAGGGATAGCCAACCCAAATCATCTTGCGGCCACTTTGGAAATGCATCCTAACTCCGCGGGCCGCATGTAAATGATATATCCAGTATAGAAAATTTTTTGGAGTGAACAATTGAAACACAATGAGCTATTATTTTTGTGTTTACTATTATTCTTACATGAAAAACATAGACAATATAATAATAATGATACTAAACGCACATTGTAAAGAAGTATATAACAATAAAAATGAAATATAAAAAATATATAAATATATAAAAAAGATTTATTTTACTATTGCGATATTGTTTGACCACTCTTTCTCTTAGTTTTTGCAAATCGATCTCTAACATATCGATGTTATGTGGGTATCTGCACATTGTAATTGATGGTGCAGGTTAACATCCGTTATGTTTGAGCGAGTTTTGTGTTTTGTCAGTTTCATTTCAGAGAAAAAAACGATTCGCAGGTGTAAGTTGTACCAGAAGTGCTAACAACTTTAACTAAGAATCTGGTTTGCTCTACTATCAACAATCAACTGTGCGTAATATCTGTTATATATTCGCAAGAATATTATTTTTAAATTCAAAATGAATTTTTTTTCATAATTTCGACAGTTAATTTTTGGAGGCACAAATAATGACACATTTCGAGAGTTAATTAATTATGGAAGCACACGTAATGTATTTTTTAACACATTGATTTCCACCACTTTGGTCATTATAAAATACAAATATTTTGTAAAAGTGTGATAAATCTCACTGGCCGGAGAAATATTCAAGACGGACAGCGGGTTGGCCACCACTATGTTATGCATGTAAGATTTGTTTGTGTGGTAATCAGCAGGCGGCGACACTTAACGGTCGCTTGTCTTTGACAGAGCCTGTTTACAATGTGGGGAGTATTCAACTTTGAACTCTGACCCCACGAGAAGGGGACCGGACCCCGTAGATGAAGAAGAGAGAGAGAACGCTGGCAGGAGTGATAGGGAGGCTGCGTCGATCAGCGAGAGAACATGTTTAACCCCTTAATTAATGTAAATATCATTGTAAAATATAATATTAAATGGCTTTATTTAAAGTAACGTCTCGTTACTGCGTTTTGTCTGTCAAATACCCTAGACACCCACTGCAAAAGTACAGCCTTTGTTAGACTGGTAGAGAAGTCTAACAAAACTGTAGGTTCGACCGGGATGAATCTATTGAAACCGGTGTAAATCTACATACATATGTAAGTAGCACATATTAATTATTTTGTGTTCCATGGCTTCAAGAAACAAAACTTATTAACTCTTTTATATCAAACAGATAAGTTGGTAAGTTTGATATCAAAGATCAGGGGGTTTTAACCCTTTTTTTATTCCCCTTTTGTAAGTAGAATGAAGATCATGAAACCCCTTTCTCCCAATTATAGTTTTAATTGCATAAAAATAAATTATAATAATTCAATTATAATAAAAAAAACATTAAAATTTTTGATTCAATAACATTTCAGCACTTTCCTAGAAACTTCATATAATAATAAAATTCATTATAAATCACTTAGTTATTTCAAGTATATTTTCTAAAAAGTTTGCCAAGGTGAATATCAACCAAGGTTATTTAATGCAAATGAAGCAACGTTGTTAAATTTGCATGACATCGTTAGAAAACATTTTATTATTTTTATTGATAGTCACTATATTCACTAATTAAAGATATTATAATTTACAGAATAAATTTTCATAACAAACGCCAGCTTGAATTAGAGATTAATGCTAATTAAATTATGAAAACGAAGATAATGTTTTTTGACTCCTCCAAGCTCACAGCCCTTTTGAACTAAGCCTATTGATTCTTGTCTCATTGAATAGTTTTTCATTTCTTAGGCGACATTGCAAATTTGATAATTAAAAACCATTGTAAAGTACAAGAAAGCGTTCTCCCCTATAAATATTTTCTTTATCCCTCCATACTAAAGCCATCGAATATTGTTCTAAATCCTAAATTCACCCCTATGATTATCAAATTTCGAATATCTAGAGACTAAAGAGCGGGAATTTCTTGAATTGAATACAGTAACATAAATGAATTGGCAATATACTTTGGCTTGTAAAATTGGCGACTTTTGCCGGGAGTCTCAATTAAACCGGGATATTTTTATTGGTAAAACGGCAATATAATTGTTTTTCTTTATTTATTAAAGAAAATTACATGTAGTTGTAATTCAACAGTTACTAAGTTTTTATTTTTTTATTTATTTTACGTCAATATCGTTATCGCATTTTATGTCTATGAACAGTGCAACAGTGGAAAAAATAGCGTCACCTATGAAAATTTTGCCAACCACACGAAAAGCCAAAGCCGAAACACGAAAGTTGGCATAAAAATCTAATTGGGTGATTTCTTAGCTATCGATCCAATTTCGAAATTAATTTTCTAATTGATGTAGGCTTTGTATTAGAAGTATGTCTGCAATTTTTTAGAAATATAGATGCATATTGTTGCCTTGCAGACGCACACTAACCTTGGAAATATATACATTTATATATTTTTATTCATAAATTTTATTACTTATTATTACATTATACATTTATTACTTATTAATTATACTTTTATACATGACCATTACATAATTCCATTTAAGAGGCTCTCAGGTGGAAATGGAAAAAATGTCAGGAGGATTCTTAAAGATAATTGCCCTTAATTTGATTGTTATATGGTAGAAAACCCGGTAAACTCCCACCATGCAGGCAGTTTATTAATGTTAGATAGCTTACACAGCCCACAATCACTACTGAGTGTCACTGTTTCTAAAAACAATGAGCATTGATAGGGCTAACTTTAGTCTTACTTCGCTGTAACCACGAGCTTTATTATTGATTGGGTTACAACGCGTCGGACCACATTTCTATATACACAAAAATGAAATTTAAAAAATAACATGGCTTTTGTGACATTTAAAAAATGAAAAACAGCAAATTGGATGTGACAATTTTTTTTTTTTTTTTTTTTTTGCATTAACAGATATAAAGTTAAAAAAGGATGAGAAATAAGTAATTTATTTTATTATATAAGGTAAAATTAAATTCCATTCCAATTTCACGACTTGGTTTAGGGAGAAATATATTATAACCAAAAACTTTAATGACTTTCCAATACCTGTTCCAAAACTTAATATATATATTTTTTTTTTGAATGAAAGGTATAAGTTAAAATAACAATCCTTCCATTTTTTTTTTTTTTTAAAGATGTAACTTATAATTCGAAGAGCAATTTTCTTTAAAAAAAAAACTCAATATATGTAGAAATATTCTAGCATATTTAATCTGCAACCATTTCAAAACTACGGCAGCTGATCCCATTCTAACACGTGCTTATTCTGTGTGGACGTAACCATAATAGCAATCAACAGGGGAGAAAAAAAAAAAGAAAAAAATCCCAAACCTGTTACGTCACATGATTGCCACCCGCTAATTGGCGATTTATTTTGGCCACGGGAGCGTGAAGGGACAACCTTGCAATCGTTCCCTTTTTCCGTCCGCAGTTTTCCTTCTAAAAGGTGTCACGTGGTTTCGCGTGATATCCCGGGTGTTGAATGCCAAACACAATTATTTTTCTTTTTTGGCTGTCAGAATGTCTCGCAGCGTACGTTGAACGGCTGTGGTCAGTGTTCTTGTTCTTTTGGAACATGTTCGAATGGTTTTCTAAACACACACAGAGAGAGATAGTGAACGGCGGGAAATGGAACATGTGGTTGTTCGTATTAGAATAATAGAGTCCGCAGTTGTTTGAGCAGTGGTTTATTATAATGATCATTTACGCGTGTGGAAGTTAGATTTTGGTGAGAAAATGGTTTTTAGCTGAGGAAAATATCCGGTAAGTGTTTTATGTATAAATTTTTTTAATAATCTTTAATTAAAAAAAAAATTATGATATAAAAAAATTTTTTCTTCCAAAATTCTGCTCATAATTCTTAAATTAAAAAAAAAAATCATTTGTGGAGAACTTTGGAACATTTATTTAAATTAGAACATTTATTAAAGAACATTATTTAAATGAGAACATTTTATTAAATTAGAACATTTATTAAAGAACATTATTTAAATGAGAACATTTTATTAAATTAGAATATTTATTTAAATTTGATTTTATTATCACATATCATTTATCACAATTTAAATAAAGTTCATTTAAAAGAATATTTAGTTCCATATACCTATATTCAGAAAAAAAAAAATTGGAATTCATATTAATAAATTGTTTTACTTGTTAAATTATTCCTATTTATGTTTATTCCTTTCTGATCATTTTATGTTTATGTTTTATGTTAATTTTGTTTGCAAAATTGGATCTTCTTTTTAAAAGAACCAAACCAAAAGTCAAAACCAAACCAAAAGTTCTGTGGAATCAAAAGTCAAATTTTGAGAAATGTGATATGAGATTATTAATTAATGTTTATGTGCATTATCCTGACAAAAAAAGCTTGGAAATTAATTTTCATTCTTTAATTGACTTTTAAGTTTATTTTTCTGTTGAATTCAAAGTAACCTCAATATGTTGTGATTAAAAAATGCATGCCTAATAAAATTGCCAATTTTTTTATTATTAATAAACCAAATACTAGGCATTTTATAAAAAAAAATTACGTTAGCTCTTTAAAAATTTCATGTATACTAGCACATTATTTAAAATTTTCCAAGACAACATAAATTAAAAAATTAAAAAGAACTAATTATTGTTCTTTTAATTATAGAATTAAAGAGAACTATAAATTAAAAGAATTATTAACAAGCTTAAATTAAAAGAACTAATTATTGTTCTTTTAATTAAAGAATTATTTGCAAGCTGCTCTGGTTGAAAATATTTCATTTATAAAGTTCACTTTTTTTGTCTGTTAAATTATACCTTTTTGTTATAATACTTTTTAAAATTTACTATTGAAAATAAATAAATATAAATGCTGTCTCACAATCACCGTGCTTATGATAGAAGTGACTGCAACGATCATGATCTTCCAGTGGATTCGCACCTGAGTCCTTTTTGCAAGCTAGCCGCGCACTTTACCACTGTACTACTACTCCGATAATATTTCGATTTTAAAAAGTTAAAAGTTGTTAAATGGCTAGTGGCACGAGCTAATTAAAAAATTTTCTAAGCTTTTTTTCAATCATTTTATATTAAATACTATAGTAATAATAAAAAAATTATTATTATTATTATTATTATTAGACATTATAGCCTGTATCAATGGCCCAGCGCTTGTGCCCCTTGTACCAAGGTTTTTCGGGTTCAAAATCCCGGCGGTGACAGGGATATTTGTAGTGGTTGGAATCCACTTAAAACCGTAGTTCCCCGTCTAATAGGATCGTAGTGGGTTGTATTACTTGCGTCCGTAGCATGTCTTCAAACTTCCCTCTGGGTAGGGTTGAATGAATAACAGCACTTGCTTATGACATAAAGATAACTGTCTATTATTGCCAGCTGCATTAGAAAAAATATTAAATATTATTTATTATATATATATATATATATATAAATAATAATAAATAATATTGAATATATATATATATAATTTATTTATTAAATTGTTTTATATAAATTATTCTTAACTTTGGCATGTTCTGTTGAGAAAAATAATAACGGAAATTGGAAAAAAAAAAAAAAAAAAAATCGAGAGATGAAAAATGGTTAAAAAAAATGCTGCCTCACGGCATTCGATCATTAACTCCAAAAAGTAGCACACAATTTGCCTAGTAGTAGAACACAATATTTCACAAGAATATTAGACTGAAACTGTCATATATATAAAAAAATAACTTTAAAATGCAGTACATGTTAGACATTTAATACATGTTTATCTTTTTTGTTAATAAATCATAAACATCACACTCATCATTTCAACACTTATGAAAATTATTCATATTTATTTATCAGAATAGATGAATCATGTAAAATGATTTTACAAGAATATTCCATTAAAATTAATAAAACGATGAGAAATTAATACGTTAAAAACACTTTTACTTTAAAAACGAGATACAACTTTAGTAATTCAATTTCGTGCACACTTTTAATGGGTTGCCATGGTATAAAGCAAAGCTAAAATTTTAAAACATTATATAGTTGAAAACAAATTGATAGATTAAAAATTTTAAAAACATGATTATGTAGTTGAAAACAAATCGACAAATTAAAATTTTTGAAAATATTTTGCTGAGGAAAGCAGTACTGCGGATGGCTGTGATAAAAGATAATGTTTTTATTCTTATTTTTTTTAATTAAATAAAATTTATTTAATTACAAAAGATTGGTAAAAATATGTTTTAAACGAAAAAGATATTATTAATAACTATTATCATTATTCCCATTCCTATATCAACATTATTTTTAAATAACAAATATTATTAATGAGTTATTTTTTTTATAAACAAAAATTAATTCATTGCTTATGTATCAGATACACAAAAATATTATTTGCCTACAGGCTTTATGTAACATATACATGGATGCTGTTTTTTTTATTTCATTTGCTTAGTTAAACATTTCTTTGTACTAAAACTAATTAAATAAATAAATAAATGAAACGAATAAAAATTATTTCGAATAAAAAGAAGAAAAGAAAAACATTCGAAAACCAAACGATTAATTATTTTAGTTACTTAGTTAAACATTTCTTTTGCACTAAAAGCTTAAATAAATAAATAAAACATTGTTCTGAATTATGAATAAAAAAGAAGAAAAGAAAAATGTTCGAAAACCAAACGATTAATTATTTCAGTTACTTAATTAAACATTTTCTTTGTATTAAAAGTTTATTTATATAAATAAATAAATGAAACATTGTCTGAATTACGAATAGAAAAGAAAACATTCGAAAACCAAATCATTAATTATTTCAGTTACTTAGTTAAACATTTTCTTGTACTAAAATATTAATTAGATAAATGAAACATTGTCTGAATTACGAATAAAAATAAAAGAAAAGAAAAATGTTCGAAAACCAAAACCAATAAATAATTGCCACAGATTATTGGCCATTAGTGAATGTGATAGATGTAGTACATGAAATCGGCATCAGAAAAAAAATATTTTTCATATTAAAATGTTATTAAAAAACCAAATAGAAATTCATATTGAAATTTATAACTAAATTCATTTAATTTAATTATTTTTTCAATCAGCAAATCAACTCAAATTGTTTTTACATATTATGAAATAGCAACCATATGATCTTAATGATATTTTCAGAAGTAGTTGTATAAATAAATTGTCATTTTATTCTTGTTTCCAATTTGTTTTCGGCCATGAGAGAATAAGAAAAATTTTATTAGGAAGTTGGGCAGTTTTCACTTAACGCAATTTCTCAGTTATATAAGATGATTAATTCGTCCTTGACTTTTTTTTCACTGTTGTAAGAAAGTACTAAAATGCTGTCCAATGAGAAATTTATTTTTACTTTTTGTAAATTTCAAATTATTTAATTTGTAATATGTGTAAACTAATAATATATTTGCATATTTTTTTCCAAAATTGAATTTTTTTTTTCAATATTTTTTTTTTTTTTTTTAAGAATATCACATGTTAAAATTTCTTAATTTAATTTAATTCTTGTTATTTTATTCTTTTCTTATTATTCTATCATATTATTTTAATTCTTCTTAATTTAATTCTTATTTCTGAATTTTTTAAAAAATATGAAAAAGAATTGTAATTTCTTTTTATATAATTATTATACCATTCATTTAAGTGAAAGTTAGAAAAAAAGAAAGTATTAATTTTCATTAATTAATTTGTTTTTATTAAGCAATAAAATTTATTTTTTAAAGTTTTAATAGACAAAAACATTAATTTTAGCAGAAAGCATTTGTTTATATATATCTCCCCCCATATTAGATTTAAACCAACTATAGACATTTTTTTGGAGCGAAAAATTGAAACATAATGAGTTATTAGTTTTGTGTTTACTATTATTCTTACATGTAAACATAGATCATATAATAATAATAATAATAATAATAATAATAATAAAACGCACATAGTAAAGAAATATATATCTCTAAAAATGAAATATTTAAATATAAATCAAATAAAAAAAAATGAAATCATTAAAAATATTTATTTTACTTATGCTATATTTGTTTCTTCACTCATCATGGATGATCACTTAAAGTGAAACATAGAACCTGTTATATTAGATGTTCCAAGATGCTCGAGCATGATGAGTTCGCAGAATATAATTTAATTATTCTGTGAACTCATAACTGTAAACTCATAAATAAAACAGGCACTATCTGTCCTATATTCGCAAGAATATTACTTTAAAATCAAAGTTAATTTTTTTCTCATCATTTCGACAATTCATTTTTTGAATATAGGGATGCACACACAATATATTTTTCTAATACATTGATTTTCACTACTTTGGACGTTATAAAATAAATATATTCTGTAAAAGTGTGATAAATCTCATTGGCCGGAAAAATGTCCAAGGCGATCTGATCTATATTATCGCATTTAAAGCTTGACATAGAAACGTTAGAAGAAACGTTAATTTATTTCTGATATTTTGTTTATATTTTAGATAAGGCGATTACTTCATAATCGATATTGTAATCGTAATCTTAATCAAGTCAATAGAAGCATTATCAAACGATCTTAAAAGGAGGACAGATCTTTGCAATCGCTCTTTCAATCATATCAAATAAAAGCATCTTAGAAATGATATTTGTTGGATACATTGAAATGGCCTACATTAATGAAATATGAAAAGTCAGTTATTGTGGATTGTTTTACATACTGATATTATATCTATGATACGACCGTATTTTATGATTACCGTAAGTAAAATATTTTTTTAATTCCTTCTATAAAATATCTTTTTTTTCAATTCCTTCTATTATTCTCTCTATACACTCTCTCTATATATATCTTGTTCAAATTTTCAATTGTTCGTAAAATACTTTTTATTCATCCATTCAAGTTCAAATACTTTTTTTTTCAACTTGCCACACTGGATGACACGTGTTCATAAAATACTTTTTTATTCATCTACATGTTAATACAGTTTTTCAAATATTAATTCAGTCATTAAATTTAATTAATTATTAAAATTTTTTTAGATTTAAGCTGCATATATCTACCAATAGATGGCGGCAGATAAACTTCAAAAAAATGAATGAAAATTATTTATAAAGGATTTTCTGTAATATAGTGAAGAAAATGTAGGAATTGACTTAAAATTTTTTTTTTTTGTTATTCTAATGAACCTCATACTTTTGTGATTAAAAATTCACTGTAGAATTTATTGCTTTTTCATAACTAATTATTTAATATGAAGTACAGTTTTCTTGAAGAACATTTATATTTAGTTTTTTCACTTTTTTCGTTGTGTTTTTAAACTAACAATATACCTTATTTTTTTATGACTAATTATATTCTCAAAAAAAAAAAAAAAAATTAAATTCTGTGTTATTCTAGCTCAGGGTGGCCAACCCACGGCCGGTCTTCAACATTTTTCCGGCCCATGAGATTTATCACACTTTCACAAAATATATTTATTTTATAAAGGTCAAAGTAGTGAAAACCATTGCATTAAAAAATACATTATGTATGCATCCATATTTTCAAAAATGAAGAGTCGAAATTATGAGAAAAATTAACTTATTATTTTAAAAATAATTTTCTTGCGAATATTTTTTTCTTCTAATGCAGCTGGCAAATAGACCGTGATCTTTCGCCATAAGGGCTGCACCGATGTTTCTCACTTTGCATTACCCAGGGGGCGCGTGTAACTTTGATGGTAATGGTAAGCCACGGAATGACAATGCCCCCGCAGCGCTCTACGATCCTATTACCGGACCTACAGCTTAAAGTGGATCCCGAACCACTACAACACCCATGGGCAAAGCCGGGATTTGAGCCCGATGCCTGTGGTGCCGAACGCCAGAGCGCTAGCCATTCGGCCATCAGGCCCCGTTCTTGCGAATATTCGGCTGATATTGTCTGTTTTATTTATGAGTTTAGAGTTTTGAGTTCGCAGATTAATTAAATTATATTCTGAGAACTCATGAGGTGAGCACATCTTGGAACATCTAATATAATAGGTTCCATGTTTAACTGTAAGTGTCCGCAGTGACCGTCCCTTTTTATAAAGCACAGTTGATTGTTGATAGGCAGAGCAAACCAGACTCTTAGTTGAACTTGTTTGCGCTTTTGGCTCAATTGACACCTGCGATTCGTTTTTTTTCCGAAAATGAAATTGATCAAACTCAAAACGCTCTCAAGCATAATGGACGCGAACCTGCAACACCCATTACGATATGAAAATACCCATATTAAAATCGATTTGAAAAAGCTAAGTGAAAGTGTGAAGAAACAAATATCGCACTAGTCAAATTAATATTTTTTAATGATTTCATTTTGTCTATTTCTGTATATTTATATATTTTTTATATTTCATTTGTAGTGTTATGTACTGCTTTACAATGTGCGTTTAGTCTCATTATTATTAATATTATCTATGTTTTCATGTAAGGATAATAGTAAACACAAAAATAATAACTCATTGTGTTTCCATTTTTCACTCAAAAAATGTCTATAGTGAGTGTAAATTTGATATGGTGATACATGCGTACCACATGCATTTAGGGATGCTTTTTCAAAAGTGACCAGCAAGATCATTTGAACCCCTGGTCTAGATGTTTGCTGTCTACCAAGTGGGATGAGGAAAAAAAAAGTAATGCATTGATTGACTAAACAGTTGCAAATCTCAGTTTTTAAAAATATATTTTAAAAAATTACATTTGTTCGTAACCCATTCTGAGGTTAAATTGGCTAGCGCCCTAGCCTTTGGTACTACAGGCTTCAGGATCGAACCTTGGCGATGACATGGATGTTTGTGTGTGGATCCACGTTAAACTGTGGTCCCGGTCTAAAGCCCAAAATGTAAAAAAAAAAATGATAATAAAGTGACAGTTCAAACTTTCTGAGATTAAAATATAGACAACGGGTGAAAAAAAAAAAAACCCATATTTTTGCAAACATCGAATATTGAGTAAAATACTTAGTATTATTAGTTTCACAAATTGTTTGAGAATTTGAAACAGTGCAAATGTTTTGAATTTCCGTGTTAGTAAACAGAGGTTTGATAATCTGTTGGACCAAATATTTCATATCAATAGGTTATAATATTTGAATATTCTTCCATCATGTAATCTGTGCTCTTTTTAATCCGTCTAATTAAAACATTCCATGCGAAAAGACATGATGATTATCAAGCTTATAATAAGAAAAGTTAGGGTGAAAAACGACACAAAACTCACTCGTTGAAATTCACTCGTACACATGTTCAGAATTCACTCGTTCACACGTTCAGAATTCACTCGTTCACATGTTGCATTCCCTCTGATATGAATGCTGAATCAATTCAAGCCTAAAGTTATAACGGAAACTTAATAAATCAAAGAAATTCAACACATTAATTAAAAATGTTTTTAAATCATTTTATGTTCATTAATTGATAGTGTCGAAATCTCTTTTTGACATGCTTCGCTAATGGAGCGATATAGAGAGCTAATTATAATAAAATGTAATGAGACTTTGTCATTTATTAAAACTCATAAATTTTGTATACGATATTATTTTTAGATAAATATATTAGTAAACGGAAGTGTAAAAGTTTTTTTTTCTACAGAAAATATTAGAAATTAGAATTTGAATTTTCATATATTTTTTTCCTTAGATTCAAATAGAAATTTTTTTTTCAAAATTGGCATCGTTAGAAAGATAATAACTTTTTTTTTTTTAAATTTGGAAAATAATTGGAAAATTTAATGGAAAAATTTTTATTTTTTTAATTTGGAAACTAAGTGGTAAAATTTGATTGGTATTTTTTTTAAATTTGGAAAATAATTGGTAAAATTTCGTTGGAATTTTTTTAAATTTAGAAACTAATTGGTAAAATTTTCGCTGATTGGTAAGTAAATTTAGTATAGTATTTTAGTAGTTTATAGACCTTGAAATTATTCATTGTCTGAAATAAGCATTTGAAAGTGGCTATTTCAAATTATTTTTTTTTTTTCAATGAGTTAAAATTAATACTTTCATTTTTAACTCTCAGTTTTCGAAAGATGAATGTTTATACTTTGTATCGGTAGAAAAATAAATAAAATTGAGAATAAACATGGTTGACACGAAAATTTTAAAGTGTGTAAGTTTTCGGTCGTGTAAAAATAGCTCGAGATTTTCTCAAATTTTTTTTTTCAATTTATATTTTTATTCCAAACTTAGATTATTCAAAAGTTACATGTTTTTATTATAAAGTGTTAAAATAATTTTAAAAAAAGGATTTTTGAACGGACCAAATGTCACAACTTTAAAATAGATGAATTTTTTTGTTTTCGATCTCGGTTTTTAAATTAGATGACATTGCAAAAGTCGTCTGCGCGAGCGTTGCCATGGAAACGATATAACAATCTTAACAACCCGCTCTTTTATTTAGGTTTTTAAATTTTGATACATAATCTTGCAAACTTGCAAGTTTGGAAAATAGAACTTGGATGATTGTTCTTTCTGGAATCATCATGGATCTTTTAAGGTGTTTTGCGATTCATTATTCGTTATTCTTTTTAGTTTTGACACAGATGCACACACATAGAAATATTTTAATAAATATAATAAAATTAAAGAATTTTTGCAATGTGCAGAATCATCGTGAAAATTTTTATATTATAAACGTCTGTTTAAATTTTTCAATGTGTTGTTTCTTATGCCTGGCAGATGATCTAAAATAGGGCTGGCCAACACGCGGCCCGCCTTGAATATTTTCCGGCCCGTGAGATTTATTACACTTTTACAAAATATATTTATCTTATAATGGCCAAAGTAGGAAAACCAATGTATTAACAAAATACATTATGTGTGCGTTCATATATTCAAAAATGAACTGTCGAAATGATGAGAAAAAATTATCTTTGATTTTAAAATAATATTCTTGCGAAAATAGGACAGATATTGCTTGAGTTATTTATGAGTTTACAATTATGAGTTCGCAGAATAATTAAATTATATTCTGCGAACTCATGATACGCTCTCATCTTGGAACTTCTAATATAACAGATTCTATGTTTCACTTTAAGTGACCTCAGTGACCATCCCTAGAAACGCACATTTGATTGTTGATAGCAGAGTCAACTAGATTCTTAGTTGAAATTGTTAGCGCTTTTTGTTCAATTTACACCTGCGAACTTTTTTTCGAAAATGAGATTGACCAAACACAAAACGCGCTCAAACCTAACGGACGCTAACCTGCAACACCCATTACGATGGGCAAAAATTCAAATTGAGATTGATTTGCAAAAGCTAAGTGAAAGAGTGGAGAGTCAAATATCGCACTAGTAAAATAAACATTTTTTAATGATTTCATTTTTTATTTCGTTTATATATTTTTTATATTTAATTCTTAGCGTTATATATTTGTTTATAATATGCGTTTTGTATCCTTATTATTATATTATCTATGTTTACATGTAAGAATAATAGTAAGCACACAAGCAATAACTCATTATGTTTCAATTTTTCACTGCAAAAAATGTCTATAGTGGGTCTAAATATTAATTATTAATAATATTATATGCGGCCCGCGAATTTCTAAAGTGGCCCGCAAGATCATTTTGGTTGGCCAACTCTGATCTAAAATTATTCTCTGATAAATGTTGTACTAAGCATTAGGAATCAGGTTGTTTGTGAGAGGTTTCCGGGTTACCTCCGATATGAAAGCAAATGTGGGACAGTTTCAGCTAAGAGTCCTCTGTAAAGACAATCTCCTCCCTCATCACGTGTCTGTACTTTATTTGTGGTAATACATAAATGGAAAAAGGGAAGGGGCTGAGTGGCTAGAGCTGGGACGCTCGGTATCGCAGGTTTCGGAATCCAGTCCCAGCTGTGCCATGGTTTTTTTGTAGTAGTTCGAGTCCCGGCGGTGCCATGGATGTTTGTAGTGGTTCGGAATCCACTTTAAACCGTAGGTCCGGTCTAATAGGATCGTAGAGCGTTGTGGGGGTAGTGTTACTCGCGTCCGTAGCATATCTTTAAGTTAGACTCACCTCCTGAGTAACGTCGGTGCAGCACTTGCCTTAAGGCATCGAAGACAACTATCTAAGTGTTTGCCAGCTGCATTGGAACAACAACAACATAAATGGAAAATAAAGCTCACCGATGTATAGCATTAATAAATAAAACAATAGATAATTAAGTTCAAACTTTACATTTAAATGTTTTTCATATGCTTGTACCAATAAAAAATTATATAATTCATTAGTGTTTTGGCGAAATTACCATTTCTACAGCTTTTGGTAAAACTTATAAGAAATTTCGTAAACACGCATCGAAGAGTTCAGAAAAAGTTATGTAACAGGTTTCTTTAAAAAAAAATCATCTTTATCGTTAACTAAAATAAATAAAAAAAATCGGTAAATAAAAGTGGTGGTCTATACTACTTTTTGTGGATAATTTTTAGCAAAAGATAAAAGTGGCAAGCGTTGCCACAGCCAAAAAGAAAGAATGTGTTTTAGGAAAATAAAATAAAATTTGTTTTGTTTGTTGTAAAAAAAAAAAATCATTTTACAAACTATTTCCAGCAACAGTTTTCCATCATATTTGTTTGGTTTATGTCGAAATCTCTATATTAAAACCAGCTCTATGAAGGTTTATTGACAGAATTCTAAAATTATTTGTTGAAATACATGTACTACTATCATATTTCACACATAAAAGTAGAATGGATTAAAGGATAAGTAATTGTCGTCATATCATTTTAAAAATAAATTATTATTTTTAAAATTTACATAAATTTTTAACACTATTTTAGAATCAAATATCAGCTGGCAAAAAGACTACAAAGATATTAAAATCAGCAAGTCATTACAATTGATTGATGAACAATGTAATTTAATCCCATTTTTAAAAATGGAATAGATAAAATACTAAACTAATTGATTCCATACGTATTGTTTTAACAAGAAAGATTTATTGTTTTTATTATTTAGAATTCATTTCGAACAAGAAATCGAGAAAAAAACAACAACTATTGCGCTCTCGAAACGAAACATTCTATTACCAACGATTATCCGATATATAGAATAATATTATAAAAGGATAATTTGGAAAATTCACTTCAAGATAGGAAATCGAGAAGAAAAACATAATACATACTAAATTGTGCTCACGAAACGAAACATTCGTTTACCAAATAATTATCCGATGTAAATATTACAAAAGAATAATTTGGAATAATTCGATTCGAATAAGAAATCGAGAAGGAAAACTTAATGTTCTATTGTGCTCACGAAACGAAACATTCTATTACCAAACGATTATCCGATGTATCGAATAATATTATAAAAGGATAATTTGGATTAATTCATTTCCAAAAGGAAATCGAGAAGAAAAACATAATACAGACTAAATTCTGTTCACGAAACATTTTATTACCAAACGATTATCCGATGTATAGAATAATATTTTGGAAAATTCATTTCAAAAGGACAAAAAACATAATACATATAATTTGGAAAAAACATTCACCAAACGATTATTCAAAAAGAATAATATTACAAAAGAAAATCGAAAATCGAAAGAAAAACATAATACATACTAAATTGTGCTCACGAAACGAAACATTCGTTTATCAAATGATTATCCAATGTAAATATTACAAAAGAATAATTCGATTCGAACAAGAATTCGAGAAGAAAAAAATTTATGTTCTATTGTGCTTACGAAACGAAACATTCTATTACCAAACGATTATCCGATGTATCGAATAATATTATAAAGGTATAATTTGGAATAATTCATTTCCAAAAGGAAATCAAGAAGAAAAACATAATACATACTAAATTGTGTTCACGAAACGAAACATTCGTTTACCAAACGATTATCCGATGTATAAAATAATATTACAAAAGAATAATTCATTTCCAAAAGGAAGAGAAGAAAAACATAAAACATACTAAATTGTGCTCACGAAACGGAATATTCTTTACCAAACGATTATCCGATGTATAGAATAACATTACAAAATAATAATTTGGAATGATTCATTTCCAAAATTAAATAGAGAAGAAAAATTTTTAATGTTCTATTGCGGTCACGAATCGAAACATTCTATTATCAAACGATTAAAAAAATATTACAAAAGGATAATTTGGAATAGTTCATTTCCAATAGAAAATCGAGAAGAAAAACGTAATACAGACTAAATTGTGTTCAAAAAAGAAACATTCGTGTACCAAACGATTTTACCCAAACGATCGTTTAACAACCTCCTGGGCAAATATTAGTACCAGTTATTGTGCATATTTTGAAGTGGGTTTTTAAAGTAGAATTTGTGACATTTAAATTCTTCTTTTTTAGCGTAAAGTAACTTTCATTTGTGAATACTTTTAGAGTGGATAATTTTAAAGCGTTTTGCATCACTTTGTATTTTGTGTACAAATACAAAATTATTCCTTTCTGTCTACAATGCTTTTACGTTATTTATTTATCTATTCGTCATAGTATTATGACGAAATGCGAACAGTTAAGTTGTAAACTATCACAGTAGATGTAAATAAAAAGCATTAAATGTGATGAATATTGTAAATTTAGATTTTATTAAATGAAATTTGATAGACTATTTTACTGTTCCTATAGTTCATGTTTGAATATCTGTGATAAAAATTAATATAAATGCACACTTAAAAGTTGGAAAAAAAGTTTTGAAACAGATTATTGATAGCAGGTAAGAACATAATGTTATTTATCAATTATATAATGATTTCTCAAAATGTGTGTTACGTAAATTTCTGGGTTGTTATTACAAAAATAGTTAATCATAATAAAGTCTAATCTTTATAATCTAATCTAAATCTTTAAAATGTAATCTAAATCTTTAAAATCTAATTTAAATAAAATCCCTTCCTATCCATTCTCACATGGATAATTTTTACACGATGTATAATTCTCACATGAGTAATTTTTACATGATGTATAATTCTAACATGAATAATATTTACACGATGTATAATTATAACATGAATAATATTTGCACGATGTATAATTCTAACATGAATAATATTTACACGATGTATAATTATAACATGAATAATATTTACACGATGTATAATTATAACATGTATAATATTTACACGATATATAATTATAACAAGAATAATATTTACATGATTTATAATTCTCACATGGGTAATTTTTACACGATGTATAATTTTAACATGAATAATATGTACACATAATTATAATACACATAATGTATTATTAATAACATAATGTATAATTATAATATGAATAATATTTACACGATGTATAATTATAACAATAAGATTTACACGATATATAATTATAACAATAAGATTTACACAATGTATAATTCTAACGTGAGTAATTTTTACACGATGTATAATTATAACATGAATAATATTTACAAGATGTATAATTATAACATGAATAATATTTACACAGTGCATAAGTATAATATGAATAATATTTACACGATGTATAATTATGAATAATATATACACGATGTTTAATTACAATATGAATAATATTTGCACGATGTATAATTATAACATGAATATTATTTACACTTCTGTTCTTTTTTGCTCAATAGATTGTTTGTACTCGTATTTTAAATATCTCCATTTTAAATATTGCCCTTTGTGTATAATTTATTTCGAACTTTGAGCAGAAACTTACTCAAAGTAATAAAATATTTAATTCGAGAATGATCAAAAGTGTTTCGTAAAAATATAGTTTAGGATAAATGAAATTCAGAATAGTTTCCTTTTTTATTTTGTCTACAGTCCCCCAGTCATAAACTTGTTCTACAGGAAATAAATTATTTAGAACATTCTGGTAAACTCACAATCAACGAATGTAAAAATAGAAAGGTATTTAAAAAAGGTTTTTGTTTAACTTATTTTTTTATATCTAAAATAAACAAAAAACTTCACTTAAATCAGCTTAAGGCAGTTTAGAATTAAAAATAAATTGATTTTTTTTACTATTTTATGACAATTTATATGCAAGTTTTTTTTTTTTTTTCACTTAAATGTTTTTATAGCCTTAGAAAATACTCACATCTTAAAATATATTTTAAGTATATTAATTTATAGCTTGCGATATAATCTAGTTCTAACGTAATTTTGAATTAAAAAATAAGTAAAAAAAATTTTTTTTTTTAAGCTATTTTTAAAATTACTAATTTATATGTATATTTTTACATAAACAAGTGTTCTTAAATGTTTCTAACATGCTTATCATCTTATTCAAGGCATATTAATTTATAAAATAATTCAATTTTAAAACAGTTTTGAATTAAAAAGAAATTGAATTTGTTGATTAGTTTAAAAATTGATTATTCATATATTTTTTTCATTAACGTAACAAATATTCTTAATTTTTTTACAGTATCTAAGTAACTGTACTTTTATCATCTTATATACTTAAGGTATATTCATTTATTAAATATGAGATAAAACTGAAGCAACAAAATGCATGAATTCCGTACCTATTGAAAATAAAAAAAAATCGTGGTATTCCACAGGGTGTGATTATAATTAAAGTCCCACTTTCAAATTGCTGTAAAAAAAAAAAAAAGAACCACTCGTCACAATGAGTTCAAATTTGAACTGAAGATACTTGAAGAAGAGGGAAACTGTACGGCATCAAAAAATGTTCCAAAGTGTATTAATAGATGGCTCTGTAAGCGGCATAAAGAAAGTGAATTCAGCTGCCAGTGATATTTTGAATCGAAATGACGACGTATTTGGAATGAGTTACACATTAAACCAACTGTAGTGTTCAATGTGCTGGATTGTTTCGGTTTTTTGACGGAAAAATGACTTACAAGTCATTCAACAGTTGTCAGCAAGGTCATACCAAATTAGATGGGAAAATCGGTAGAACTTTTTTTTTTTTGATGCCATACCGTTTCCCTTTTTCAACTATCTTCAGTTCAAATTTGAACTCATTGTGACGAGAGGTTCTTTTTTTTACAGCATTTTGAAAGTTGGACTTTAAATTATAATCATCCTTGTATATTCCATGTTTTTGATATTTCATTAAATCTTAAAAAAATCCCATAATCTCAATCCTATAATTACTAAAATGTAAAAAATCCTTAAATAACTAAAATTTAAAATTAAAAAAAAAAATCTAAAAAATCCTAAAAATTAAAATTACTAAAATCTAAAAAAAATCCAAACATTTCTAAAATTACTAATAAATATACTAAAAAAAAAATCCTAAAATTACTAAAATATAAAAAAATCTTAAAATTATTAAAATCTAAAATCTAAAAAATTAAAAATTACTAAAATCTAAAATTCTAAAAAATCCTGAAATTACTTATCAAATTTTTAAAATTAGCAAGTTAGGCGCCAAAGAAAAAAAAACAACATGGGATTTATGCACAATCTAACAGTTTTGAGAATATGCTTCGCTCGGACAGTTTATCGTCTATCAAATGACATAATTTTATTTCTGGCTTAGCTGCAGGTGACAGCTTGTATAAAATAAACATATACTATAATCTGGACAAACAAGTTCTGCATGAGAAATTATCTAAAGATTTATACATGCGCTGTTAGAAATTTATTATGGAAGATTAAGTGCCTATTTTTAACATCTGATTAATAACATTGTTTTCATTTCAGCGATATAAACATTGGTCGATAATTATTATAACGATAAATTATATATAATTATCGTTATCGATAATTACAATAATTTATTATTATAATTATTTTCGTTACCGATAGTTATTATAATTACCGATAATTAATTATAGTTATCGATAATTATATATAACGATAAATTATTTTTTCTTGTAATGTTTCTTTTAACAACAACAAATCAGAACATAAGAATTAAGATAGTAATATTGTACAGGATGATTATAATTAAAGTCCCACTTTCAAAATGATGTAAAAAAGAACCACCGTCACAATGAGTTCAAATTTGAACTGAAGATACTTAAAGGAGGGAGAAATAGTATGGCATCTAACAAAAAGTTCAACCGATTTTTTCCATCCAATTTGGTATGACCTTGCCGTGGTGGATGGTCTTTCCACTAACAAAGTCACGACTGTTGAATGACATAGAAGTCATGTTTTCCGTCAATCAAGCACATTGAACCCTACAGTTGGCTTAATGTGCAAATCATGCCAAATACGGTGAAATTTTGATATAAAAAGTCGCTGGCAGCCAAATTCACTTTCTTTATGCCGCGTACAGCGCCATCTGTTAATACACTTTGGAACTTTTTTTGTTGGCGTACCTTTTCCCCCTTCTTCAAGTATCTTCAGTTCCAATTTGCACTCATTGTGACGAGTGGTTCTTTTTTACCTCACTTCGAAAGTGGGACTTTAATTATAACCACCCTGTATATAATTTTTCCGTCGTGTAAAAATCGCACAAAAAGAGATTTTCTCAAAAAATATTTTTCGATAAGTATTTTTATTTCAAACTTACATTATTCAAAAGTTCAGTGTTCAGTGGGACCTTAATTATAATGACACTGTATATGAAGCATAATAAAAACAATATTAATAATAAATAAAAATAGATTAGTTTTCAGATAACATTTGGTAGTAGTCAAATATGATACTCATTTACAAATTTCGAATTAGACAACTGATATTATGAGTTCTGATAATAATTCACAAGCAAAGAGAATGTATCGATAATGCTTAATTTATTATTAAAGACACAGCATTTTCGACAAACTATACAATTTATTGAATTTTTCTTTATAATTTACAAAATGGACAGTTGATTCGTTTTCAAATATCCAATGATTTTCTTTTTTATTGTTGAGTCCAACATTGAAGAAAAATAATTTCAAAGGTGGCAATAGATTGAAAAATAAAATAAAAAAGAAAACATTACTTTAAACACAAAGCAAATGTTCTTTTAGCAGAATATTATCCATTAACTAGTAAAGGAGAAAGTTGAACGTCGAAAAAGGCAATTTATTTTTTTTATGTTGGATTGAAAGCAGCATTAAAAGTAACATTTGGCACGATACAATCGAAATATAGCTTATAACTGGTCATAAGGGTGTGTCTTTCGTTTTTTGTCCATGTTTTATTTGAAGTTCTGAAAATTTTATTAGTTCTCTAAAATGTTCGTTCTTTTTTTAGTTTAGTAATTTGAATAAATTTCATTTAATTTCATCCAATTTATTTATACTTGTACCGTTAGAAATTTATTATAGAAAATTAGTACCAATTTTTAATAATAAATAGAAACAATTATAACAGAATTGTAATAGAATTATTATAGAATCATAATTTTTAATAACATTGCTTTCATTTCAATGATATAAACATTGGTAGATAACTATAAATATATACATATAACGATACATTATTTTTTCTTCTAATGTTTCTTTTAACAGCCACAAATTAGTACATAATTAAGTTAGTAACATTGTCTAATAAAAAATAAATAAAAATATATTAATTTTCGAATACATTAATATCACTTGGTAGTAATAAAATATGATACAACGAATTTCGAATTTGCCAACTGATATGATTTTAATAATAATTCATAAATAATGAGAAATCTTAATTCTTAATTTATTATTAAAGATACAACATATTTGAAAAACTATGCAATTTATTAAATTCCTATTTTTGTGAGTTTTTTGTAACTTGTAAATGGACAGTTGATTCATTTTCAAATACCCAATGATTTTCTTTTACTGTTCAGCCAAAAATGAAGAGAAATAATTTCAAATGGAATAAATAATAGAAATAATCATATAATTTATTTAATATGTAATTTAATATGGAAATAATAATATAATTTATTTAATGTGTAATTTATTATTGAAATAATCATATAATTTATTTAATATGTAATTTAATATTGAAATAATCAACCAATTTATAATTTGACTATTTCTATTATATAAATAATAAGAATAAATAATAGAAATAATCAAATAATTTTAAATAGGTAGTAGATCGGAACAAAATAAAACATTACTTTAAACACAAAGCAAATGTTCTTTTTTAGCGGAATATTGTCCATTAACTACGTAGTAAAAGAAAGAAGTTGAATGTCGAAAAAGCAATTTATTTTTTATGTTGGATTGGAGCACCATTAAAAGTAGCATTTGACACGACACAATCAAAATATAGCTTATAGTTGGTCATAAGGGGTGTGTCTTTCTTTTTTTGTCTGTGTTTTATTTTGAAGTTCTGAAAAATTTTATTAGTTCTCTAAAATTTTCTCGTTTGCTTTAGTTTAGTAATTTGAATAAGTTTCATCCAATTTATTGGTTTTACTAGTGAATTGATTATTTACATAAAAAGTAGTTTCATAGTAATGATATGCTCGAAAGTTTTAAAAATTACTCTTGAATAATTGAGAATGTAGAAAATCATTTTTTGTTAGAATATTCTTTTAACAGTCCATAGAATTAGAACTTTATGCGAATGTTCTGTTGTGGCATTTTTTATCATTAAATTCGTGTTCTTGTTATTACCATGAAATCGATATATTTCGCCACCTGAGAATCGATGAATTTTGGTGTCTAGGTGATATCGAATTAAGTAAATTATTCATTTCTTTTATATGCACTCGTTTTTAAAATTAGGCTATGTGATGTTACTTAAAATTACTTGGTCTTGATTGGCATAGATTAAAATTGTTCGAGCAAATCTCCTAATTTATGGAGATAAAAGCTGTGTCATCGGTCAACATTTTAAATGGCCCTTCTAATATTATATACAAAGAATAAATAAAATTTTGAATTTTTAATAAACAAAAACAAGTATTGTAAAAAAAAATTGTAATGTCAATTCTACTTTTTATTTCTCTATATTGCAGAAAGTCCTTTATAAATAACTTTCCTTCATTTTTTTAAGTTAGAAAAGTTCTCTCTCTCTCTCATACACACTTTCCATTTCTCACTCATTTATTCACATGTTTCATTTTCCATTTTGTTCATTCCTTGACTCAGACTAGAACCCTAAATTAAATAATGAAAAAAAGAATATGAAAAAAGAAATTTTTTTCCAGCGATCTATACGCTTCGCCATGACGGTATTTATTCCTAAATTTATATCCTGCTAAATATCTTGTATAAGAGATATTTTTATTTTTCCATATAAAACTAAAATTAATTAATTAGATTTAATTACTGAATTAATTTTTGGAAAAACTGTATTGACATCCAGTGTCATCCACTACAAGTTAAAAAAAAAAAATGTGTTTGAACTTGAGTGGATGAATAAAAAAAGTGTTTATGAACGATTGAAAATTTGAACAAGATATATAAAGGGAAAGTGTGAATTAATAGAAGGAATAGAAAAGAAAAAACGTAAAACGAAAAAGTTATTTGAATGGAACAAAAATTATCTAGATGTCTAAATGTAAAAGACTAAATTTCGGATGAATTGAATGCTTTATTCCAGAAATGCAACTATATATTACGAAAGAATAGGGCTTTAACCCACCTCTGCCTCCTTATGCAAACTGTTATCCAGCTTGGCGTTGATTTGATAAATTGTACGAGATTTCTCGCCAAACTCTTCCTGATTGTCTAGTTTTTTTCCCAATGGCAGGTAAGTACCATTAAAATACAAAGAGTATAAAGAACGAAACACAAAAGGAAAAATTCAGCATTTGTGCATAAGTTCTCTCGTTTTCCAGTATCATCTTCAGACATTTTCATCAGATAAGGCTGGGCAGAGGAATAGATGCTGAGCATCCATGTCATCCTTGGAATCACAGAGGGGGTACCAAAGTGTTGGAGAAATGTCAATTCTAAATAAGTGCTTGGTGACATCATGATAAATAAGTGACAATCATTTCCTGTAGCTAGACGGAAAGATGCAACAGTCTCACTTATAATACTACTACACACTTATACTACATACTATTAGGGACATACTGCAGAAGATCAAACCTAGATTTATGATCGTTTCTGCCATTAAGTTCTTGATAGGATGTTGTCTTCCATAATTTTGAGTATGTATAATTATATGGATTGAAAGGATACAGTTTCATTAGGTAGTTGAAGAATTGATGCATCCCTTTTGGCAAGACAGTCCACAGCATCATTACCAAGGGCTCCACAGTGGGATGGAATCCACTGGAAGATGTTATTTTAATGCAGCTGGCAATACAGAGGCAGTTAATCGTTATGCCATAAGCAAGGGCTGCACCTCCGTTACTCATTTAGCACAACGCAGGGGGCACGTGTGTAACTTGAAGATATGCTATGGACGCGAGTAACACTACCCCCATAACGCTCTATAGTCAAATGAGACTGGGACCTACTGTGTAAAGTGGATTCCGAACCACTACAAACATCCATGGCACCACCGGGACTCGCACCCGAAAACCTGTGGTACCGAGCGCCAGAGTTCTAGCCACTAGGTCATCAGATCCCATCCATTGGAAAATAAAGTTATACTCGTGCTTTTATATGGTAAATTAAAGATCTGCAATCAAAATTCTGTCACTTTGAAAAGATGTTGAAGATAAAAAGTTATTGCAACCATTGAATCAAATAAAAACCCCTCCTTTTAAAAGGAACAGGGCGACAAATTAACTCTTTCAGCGCTATTCAGATTGCTCCTATCTCACCGTCAAAGGTAGAAGCATGTTTACCAACAAGGTACATAGAAAGAAAAAAAAAATATTACTATAAATTTCTTCACTAACGTTAATGCTGCGGTCTGGTGGCCAATTGGCTAGTACATTTGGTTGGCCTTTGGCTCCAGCTTTGAATCCTGGTGGTGGCATGGATGTTTGTGAGTGGTTCGGCATCCATATTAAACTGTAGGTCCCGGTCTGTTTAGCTCTCATGTGCACAAAATGACCGTAGAGCGACAAACCTAACTCGCGTTATTGGCAGATTGGTGAGAATGTTAGATCGGAGGCTCCTATTCATCATAATTTAAGTGTACTTTATTAGGGGAGAAAAATTATTGTTTTTATCGTAAAATTGTTCTACTATTGCTTCTTTTTTATGAAACTTCCTACCTAATTAATTGCGAAAAATAAAAGGCCTTATCTGAAAGTAGAACTTCTGGTCTTTTCAACTGAAAGTAAATCTTTAAATTCCTTTATTGAATCATAAAATTTTCAGGCATGAAATTTCAAAATAGACTGTCTTGAGACTCTTGACTGTCATATATTTTCAAGTAGAAAAAAATAATTTTTCAAAAAGTTATTAAAATTTATGTTTGAAAAAATATAAAATCCTGTAACCAAACTTTATTGCTGCTTTTTACATAAGTATGTCGGTTCTTAAGAGGACTAAATTTTTGTAGATTATAATAGTTGAAAGTTGGTCTATTTTTGATTACCGTAAACCCATTTTGTGCCCAATAAGTTACGGCTTTCATATTCGGTATCATATTCTATCAAATATATTGGAGAAATCGATTGCCTTTTAAGGGAATAAGTGTAATTTTATTGTTAAATATGGCTTTATTGGAACTCAATCCATACACATTTGGCCACTTATCGTACAAACAAAAAGAACCTATAAACAAATCAAAATTACAAAGGAAAAAAAGGCCGACCATTCTTAATAAAAATGACCAAAAGGCCAGGTACATATATAAAGTTATTATCTCACCATCCAAGGCCATTGATTGGGTTTTGATTCTGTTCCTCCTGCAATATTTTTGGAGAAAGGTACAGTTCCGCACTTTAAAATAAATAAATAAATAAGCATTTATCATTATTTAAACACTAGGCAAAATTTTAACTAGTTGTAAATAAAGAATGAAGTATTCTAAATTCTACAAGAATCACTATCACATTCAATAGCCAAGAGAATATATCAAAGTTCCAATATATTTAAAGAAGCACTATAGAGCTCAATAGGCTCCGGAAAATGCCAATAGTGAAAAATATGAAACTTCAAGAAGAAGGAATTGATCAATGCACTACGAGTACTTACAGCCATTGGAAATACAAATGTTTAAAATCCCAACCCAAAATATGAAAAGTGATTCAAAACCTTACTACAAAACACTTCAAACAAAAGCCAAATTCTCCAGAAAATTCCTGAAGACTAACATTATTCATGAATCATTTCAAGAGTTAAGAGTCTCAAAGTACCATTTTCTGCTAAAATTTGAGTTTTATTTGCTTGGTCCTCATTTTCGGATAACATCATGGATCCCTAACCAGGACAATCACACATGGTAAAAAAAAAAATGTAACCCTAGATATGAAATATTAACCATTTCAGGTACAAATGTATATATTTTTTTGTTTTTAAATGTTAAAAAAAAATAAATAATTACAATTTTGCAGGGAAACTGTTGTTGCTGTTGTTGTTATCTATGGCTTTATTGGAACTCAATCCATATAAATTTGGCCACTTATCGTACAAACAAAAAGAACCTATAAACAAATCAAAATTACAAAGGAAAAAGGCCGACCATTCTTAATAAAAATGACCAAAAGACCTTAAAAACAAGTTAAATGTTCTGACGCTAAAAATTAAAAAAGCTAGAAGCGCCATAATAAAAGACCGTGAGATCAGGACATGTTTTCTCTGGCCCTCCAGTAAAGGGTGCACAAACATGCTGAAATATAATAGAAGTTTATGCTACAGTTAGACTATCCTGTTGAAAAAATGGGGAAATGTTTTAGAGTGCAATTTGTTTCATTACATTCGAGATAGTAAAAATTCGTTCAAGTGTTTTAGTTTTTGTTAAATTTCAGATGTTTATACGTTACAAGTTTTAAAAAATGAATTAAAATAATAACGTTTAACTTTTTTGAAAAATTTCGAATACGCTTTTTTTTTGTAGTTTACTATTATTTCGGAATATTCTATAAATTTAAATATTTTGTTGGTAAATTTTTTTCGTTTGAAAGTATATGGATTTATTATTTTCAGATCCTAAAGATTTTATAGTTAAAATGATTGAAAAGAAATGAGCTTTTCATTTAAAATTTGGCTGAACTACAAACAGTTAAATAATCAAACATTGTTTTTTGTTCTAATGCAGCTGGCAAACACTTAGACAACCGTAAGGCAAGTGCTGCACCGACGTTACTCACTTAGCACTACCCAGTGCGTGTTGCTTGAAGATAAGCTACGGACGCGGAGTAACAATACCTACATATGTTAGACTGGGACCTACGGTTTAAAGTGGATTCCGAACCACTAAAAACATCCCTGGCACGGCTGGGACTCGAGCCCGAAACCTGTGGTACCGAGCGCCAGAGCCACTAGACCTTTCAGGCCCAAATAATCAAACATAAATTAATTAATAAACAAATTGGTTATTGTTAATTGGCATCTGCTGGCATTATCTACATTCTATAGATCAGGGGTCTCCAAACTTTTTCGGTCGCGGGCCAAAAATTGAAAATAAAAAGTTTGGCGGCCAAGAAAAATTTTGCTAAAATTTTAAAAACCATATACAAGTGTTACAATTTAAATATGCTAAATGAGCAGAATGAAATCGAGATTTCATTTTTAAAAGTTCCTTAGGTTCGAAGTGAGAACCTCAGTATAAGGAATCACAAATGCTCATTTGTCAGTCTACTTCTGAAATAATTCTTTCCAAGATTCATAGTTGAAAATATTTGTTCAGATGAAGCAAACACAGCACTGATTTTCTGGTCGTGAAATATTGAATTTGGGAAACCTACTTTCGATATTAACTTTGTAAAACTTTGGCATATTTAGAAACAACTGCTTGAGATGATTGTTAGAATGTAACTCAATTCATTCAACTTGCAAATCCTTTCCGATTGAAAGCTGTCTGTGCTTGCTGTTTCCGTCGATTTAGATTTTGTAGAACAAAAATTGAGAAAGTAAAAGATCATCAGTCCTTTGAAAAAAGGAAGAAAAAAAAATATTTAATCAAAGTAGAAAAGGAGATGGATATAATATATGTCGAGGATATGGATATGTCGACACGATGTAGGAGATGGATATGTCGTATAAATATATATTTCTTTTTTAATTTGCCTCGGACAGGCAAATTAAAATTCTATCCGCGGGCCGGATAGAATCTTCCGGCGGGCTGGATTTGGCCCGCGAGCCGTAGTTTGGAGATCCCTGCTATAGATAAAAGCGATTTTTATCTTAAATAATAATAATAAAATAAAATAAATTATGAGCATTATAAAATGATGATTTATAAGTTTGTGATGTTCTTTCTCTTTACTGTTGACTTTAAAAGTAAAACGTATTTAATGTGCCGACATAGTATGACAAATTCATTAAAAAAATATTTATCATGTCTTTTTCTTGTAAAATGTTAAATTAAAATTTAAGAAACTTTCAAAAAGGATTTTATTTACAATATGTTTGAATAAAAAATACACAATATTAAATATCAATTTCGAATATTGCATCTGCTACATTTTTTAAAAAAGTAAATTTTTATAAAAATTTATTCAATAATCCAAAAATTAAAAGTCCATTTATAATTTATTCACAAAATATTTTCATTTCTATAAATGCACAATTTAAATTTTCAATATTTGTTTGCAGAATTTTATGTGCATTGTAAAGGAAATTTCAATTATGTTTATTGGATTGATATTGTCCAGTTATGTTTATGTTACTATTATTGTCCAATATATTTACTGTTATTGTTCAGTCATATTTATTGGGTGTTATTTGTCCAATTATTTATAGAGCAAAATAATTGGAAAATAGCATAATTGACACAACCGCATTGAAAAACATTTGAAAATAGGGCATTTTTGCCCTTAGTAATCATTAGTAAGTAAAGTACGAAGTATGAAAAACATTTTAAAATTTTAATCTACCCAGAACATAACTTTTTCATCATACGAACACTATATAATTTGTTTGCAAAGTTTTCTATGCATTGTAAAAAAATTTTCAAGACCTTTATTAGTGAATCAATATTGTTTGCAATTTATATGATTGGTTTGGCTTTTATAAAAGCCATAATATTTTGTTTCATTTATTGGTTTATAGTGAATTGATTATTGTGTTAACAGAAATGGTATCGAAATAATTATCTATTCAACATTCTAAAAATTGACTTTGAATAGTTAAAAATATAGAAGGGAATCTTGGCAGAATATTTTCAAACAAATTATGGAATCAAGAATTGCAATTTTGTCTTTATTTCAAATTTCTTTTTTTTTTCAATATTTTTTGCAGTATTCTAAATATGGCTTGTTACAGAAAAAGTAAGACTGAATCAATTGTGACTGTTGTATCTTGAAATTTAATCATTTTAGCTGTTGATTTAAACTAGTTAATTTTCATTCGATTAAAATAAATATAATTTAAATTAATTTTTAAGAATTTGAGAATATATCTATATCTATCTATATATATTCTGTTTCACGTATTCGTTTAAAAAATTTTTGGAACAAATAATATTATTCTAACTTAAGCAATAAAAACTTTCACTGAAAAATTTTACTTCTTACTTATAATTATTTTAATAAAATTGAAATTCTGTTTGTTTATCCGTTATATAAATTAATTTATAATAATGTATCTTTCAAATTTGGTATGGTGTTTTTTTTTTTTTAGCCGACATATTCTTATTTTGTTCTACTATAAATTCTTATCTTCTTTATTTTTTAAAAAAAAAATCAAAAAAATCTTCTAAACACTACAAAATAATTTTAATTTCAAATTACAAAAATATGCGACAAAAATTATTATTTTAATTTACGATAATTATTACTTTGTACATATAGTGTGTTTCATTAAAGAATGAAGATTATTTAGAATTTGAAAGCAACCAAACAATAATTTGTTACTAATAATGAATATATTGACATAGTAGTTTCTTTTAAAGTATTAATAAAAATGCAGAAATTATTCAATTTTTTTTAAAAAACAAGTAGCAATATCAACGGACACATTTAAAAATAAGTTCAAAAATTTTAAATATGCCCGGCGGAAATTTGACGTTAAGTTCTTTTATGCGTTTTGTAATTTCTGTGCTAGAGTTAGTTGTTCCTTTGTTACTTTTTTTCAATTCTTGTTTTATTTTAGCATGTAGTTTTCCTAGTCTAATTTTCTCCAAAACGGTTTAAAATCCAGTATTGGAAATAGTTTCTTAATAATTTTTGATATAACGATATCAAAAAAGGGATTTTGATTCATGCTTAATTTTGAAAATTTTATAAATTTTTCTTTAATTTGTCATTTCTGTTCAGTAAACTTCATGTGTAAGGTTTAATTATTATTATATAACCGCTAGAGGTCGCGGTTATAACTGATAACTGTGACCAGTAACTGGGATTTTAACTGTGTGGTCGAGAGTGGTAAGGACATGCGGTGAGGAGACCACGAGGCTAGGGGCGTCCCAGCTAGAAAGACGGTCAGGGACCAGTTCTTGGTTTTTAACTATTAATACTATTGCAGAAGAGGCACAGGGGGCTATGTGTATGTATGTACTAATAGTGTAAATAAATTAATGTAAATAGAAAAGAGATTGATATTTCATCCTGACACAACTAGTTGCTAGCATAGCAGCTAACACGTTTCCTTCTTTTCAATCTAAATAGCTTTTTTAACACTTTACTACAAGAATAGTCGAAGGTGTTAATTTTAACAATACAACAGTTTTCACAAATTATCTGATGTATAATTAAAAATAAAAAAATCAGTCGTTGTTTGTTTATAATAGACAGCCATATTTAAGAAAAAAACAAATATTTTTGGAAAATAAATATTTGAAATCAAACGATATTTTAAAAATCGTTTTCCATTATTAAAAAAAAAAAAAAAAAGGCAGTAGATAAGTTTTTAAATAAATTAAAAATATTTAGCGTTTCTTTCAAGGAAATTACGTATTTGATTATTTAATTGTGAAAAAATGGTGGTACTTTACGTATTAACGGTACCTTGGCGACAGACTTGACGTTTGTTAAGTGTCGCCAATGTAACAGCTACAAATTTGGCGGTTTTTAAGTGGCGCCAATATAACGGCTGCAGATTTGCTGAGTTTTGACGCCATTTTGTAGTGCTACAAAAAATGCGTATTTGGGATTTGCCAGAAACAGAACAAGATGCAATTTTATTTTTTCAGGAGCGAAATATTTTACCGAAACAACGAAAATGTCCCAATTCCCAATGACATGAAACTTTATTTTGGTGATAGTAAGTTTTGAAATGCAATTTCAGTCAGTGTGCTCATCGTGTGGGACTTAGAAAAGACAACTGGTTTGAGGGAAGCAGAATTCCATTTTGTACAGCTTTGAGATTCATATACTGCTGGTGCGAGGAGTTGACGTCAATTAAATTTTGTGAAATGCAACTTGATTTATCGGATAAAACTGTTATTTTATTATTTGGAACAAAAATTTTAAGTGTAGATTGGCGCCAATTAAAACCGCCAAATCTGTAGCTGCGGTTGGCGCGTTTGCACTTTATTGGCGCAACTGTCGCCAAGATACCGTTAATACGTAAGTACCAAATGGTTACTGATTTTTATTAATTTTTAAAAAATAGTATTTCTTTATGCATTTCTAAATAGTTAAAGCCTCACCAGGAGTTTGACTAATGTAATTATATACACAAATATGTAAATTATATTGGTACGAGGAAATAATAAAGTGAATATACTAAACAAAGAATTTCAATAGTAAAAAATAAATGTTAAGCCTAAAGAACAACAGAAAATAAATAAAACCACACCATTTTAATTTCAAAAAATCTTCTAAATACAAAAAAAAATTCTGAATCTTATTTACTGAAACGCTTAGGATATTTTTTTATGAATTAATAAAAAAGGAAGAAAGAAATAATATGAATAATATTAGTGTAATAAGAACACGTAAAGAGCTATGATATTATTTTCAATTCCAATTTTTGTAGACGATTTTTAAGCTTAATAGTTTGAATACGGTTAATATTTATAAAAAAATACGGTTCTTATTTAAATATAAAAGTAACCGATGAAAATTAATTCATTTTATCTGATGAAAAAATGAATAATAATTTAATGGAAAAATTAGTCTTATAAATGTTGTAGTTTTAAAGTTATTAGAAAAACAGATACAGAGATCCACATACACATAATCTCTTTTATATGTAAACTTTGGTAAAATAACTTTGTAAAAAAAATTTTGTTTTAAAGTTTGTAAACCAAAATAATTTAAACTTTGGAAAGAATACGGAGTTAAACTTATAACTTCTTGCCGTTTTCCCTTTAATGTTGACAATTATGGTAACGCATTTTGTTATTTTTTTTGCATAATTTAATGAATTACGCTAATTCTTCGGCTGGCTTTTTAAAGGTTGGTCCGTAAAGGTTGGTTGATTTATAGTACGGTGCCTAAAAGTATCTAACAAGGGCGCCCAATTAAGAATCTTCAAAACGAGCTTCAAATTATTCGAAATTTTTTAGTCACTATTCATAATTTAAAAAGACATAAAAATAACTAACGCAAGGCCATTCGAAAACTCCGTTTCGTAGTCTTTTAAAGAAATATTTTTTGGAAAAAAATATAAAATTTGCAAAATCTGAATTTTTGCAAAACCTTTTAGAGTAATCACATTTTAAAAGTCCTTAAAAAAAACGAAATTTTCAATAATAAAAAAAGCATTTTTTTGTAAGCAGTTCTTGAAGGAATATTTTTAGAATATAACTTTATAGATAGAATATAATTTCAAAATATTCTTATAAAATTCAATCTTTATTCTTGCTGTTTGTTTTATTTCATCCAAAACGATTTCGTTTAAAATAATAAACAATTTAATATCGTTTATTCGAGTTTTATCGTTTTGTTTTTGATATCGTTTGTTCGAGTTTTATCGTTTTGTTTTTAATATCGTTTGTTCGAGTTTTATCGTTTTGTTTTTTAATATCGTTTGTTCGAGTTTTATCGTTTTGTTTTTAATATCGTTTGTTCGAGTTTTATCGTTTTGTTTTTAATATCGTTTGTTCGAGTTTTATCGTTTTGTTTTTAATATCGTTTGTTCGAGTTTTATTCGTCTATCTCTTTTGACATTCACCATATTAAAATAATAGCTATTTCAAGCCAGGTTAGTTTTTATATTTACGATTTATTTTGTTCTAAAATTCTATGGATAGTCAGTGATATGCTTTATTAAACATTTATTTATTCATTTTTCTTTATTTCTTCGATAGGTAATTCAAAATGCTTCAGAAACATGACGATGGAATTAAAAAGTTATTTACCACCTCAAAAATATCACCGATTTTTCCTGCAGTCGTGTACGGCTATGGTTTTGATCTGTATTGTATGCTACACTTATGTGCGTATAGATGGACGTAACAATTTTTACATTAAGACATGGAATGTCAAAGGTATGCTCGAGCGAGCCCTTAGGGAGGACAAGTAATATTTTCCCACATGTTCATAGGTAGGAAAATTATTTTATATCATCCAAACATTTTAATTGAAAAATATAAGTGAAATAATTAATCATTTTTAATGTTTCTTTTTTTTTTTTTATTATCTTTTACTTATGTTTGTATTTCATCCATATATCTTTAATTGTTGTTTAAATTTTATCAATACATAATTTATTGTTTTTTATATTTAATCAATATATATTTTATTGTGGTTCATATTTCATCCCCATATCTTTTATTGTTGTTTATATTTCATCAATATATCTTTTATTGTTTATATTTAATTGCGTTTTAAAGCAATTTTGAATTATACTTTCCACCGAAAGTATTAATGTAAGCTTTTTTTTCAATTTTTTGCACTCGAATGCATACTAACTTTTGATTTTTGTGTAATTTCTTTATGTAAATTTTATTTCCACATGACTTAACATCTGATAATTTATTTATTCTTTGTTTATTGTAATGCAAATTAATTAACAGCATGCCTTTTATTGTTGTTATTATGAGCATGCACAGATATCTGTGAGAAACGAACCTTCAATTTCCTAGAGTCAACGTTATCGTTTGATGAGGAAATAAAATATGTCACCAACAGCTGATAGACTGGTGATAAAAATAAAAGTCATTATGTACTATGGATTTATTTATCCTTTTTAGGTTTTTCGCGATTTGACATTTTTTATAATCACAAAAGTAATGTATGTTATTAGATACTATATTTATCTGATGGAATAATGAAAAATAACTTTTAAACGTTCACCAAAATTTAAAAAAATTCATATGTTGTTAAAAATGAAAAATTAGTTTTAAATTTAGAAAATGTTTTTTTGAATCTTCATCGTTGTACAAGACACAAGAAAAACAAACACAAATATTAATTTTTCGCTTTTTATAGTGATTATTTTAATAAGAAATCACGAAAAAATTGCTAAGATGGGATTTTATTCTTATACTTATTTAAAAAGGATTTTCAAAACAACAGCAGAACATTTTTGTCCAGCCTAATTCAAGTTTTAAAAAAAATCTGAAACTATATATTCCTAAAAATGTCGACTCTTCTTTTACAATTTTGAATACTTATTTTTAAATATCAAATTAAAGATGAAATGATGAATAAGGCTGGGCAATGTTGAAATTTTTAAAATCGATATATCGTATATCTATATCTGAGTATTTTGAGTCGAAATTACAACGTATCCGGCATGAGTTGCACATTAAACCAAATGAAGTGTTCAATGTGCTTGATTGTTTCGTTTTTTTTTTTTTTTTTTGACGGTAAAAAAATGAATTACAAATCATTCAACAGTTGTGGCACTGTTAGTGCAAAGCCCATCTGCCACGGCAAGGTCATACCACATTGGATGAGAAAAATCGGAAAAAATTTGTTGTTTTTTTTTACGCCGTAATGTTTCCCCCTTCTTCAAGTATCTTCAGTTCAAATTTGAACTCATTGTGACGAGTGTTTCTTTTTTTTTTTACAGCATTTTGAAAGTGGGACTTTAATTATAATCACCCACCATATTGATTATAATCATATACGAGAAAGTAAAAGCGTAAATAAAGACTACGTAAATACTACAAAATTTAAATAGCCAGAAGTATGAAACTGAATAAAACAATTTCAAAATGATATGAAATAACGAGAAAAAAAAAAGGAAACTTTAAATAAAATTTATATTTTGACTTAAAACCAAAATTTGCATTCTCTGCATTTTTTTTTTTTTTTCAACTGAGATGCGCGATTCTTATTCTTCCTCCTACCATCAGTGTTCAGTATTTTTTCAGAAGACACATTTTTTGTACCTTGAATAGCCAAGCACAATCTTAAATACTTTATAAAAAAAAAAGGAATGAAAATTAATGCGATTTTCGCCATGACAATGCTTCTTCATTTAAATACACTTTGGCCATTGTTAAATAACTACTTAATTCTTTTTTCATATGGCAGAATCGTTTCTCCCTTTTCAATTTCCACAGCATGATCAATATCTAACACTACCCTTACAGTTACCACCTACAGTTATAGTTTCTTTCTTTCTGTTTACTTTATTTATATATATATATATATGCTCTCATTTGTATTATGCATTCCTGTCATATGTGTCAGTGCCAATGTTTTTATTTTCACCTTTATTATTGACATAAAATAGAACGAAATGTTGCTCCACAATGAGTAGCTAGAATTAAAGTACTCATCTGCTCATTATTTTTAAATACCGCACTATTAGAACTGACAGAATTTCATTATTCATTTTTTTACTGTCTTGTCTGTTGGTTTCGACTTAGTTGGGACACAATTGTTTTTAAAAATTTTCTTCTGTGCTGATAACACTAACGAAACAGTGGTGACATCTTTACAAGAAAGGTTTCTAGAAACATCGTTCATTAATTTTGTTGCGACAACAAAAAAAGAAGATGTATCGACTAAGATGAAGAAACTTCATTTGCCCCATAAGGTGTTTTTTTTGTTGGAAAATCGTGTAGAACAACCAACCCAAATGATCTTGCGGGCCACTTTGGAAATGCACCATTATATATCTTTATATTAGATTTAGACCCCAGATATAGACATTATTTTTAGAGAGAAAAATTGAAACATAATGAGTTATTATTATTGTGTTCACTATTATTCTTACAGGTAAACATATATAATAAAATATTAATAATAATCGCACATTGTAAAGAAATATATACAAACTAAAAATGAAATATAAAAAAATATATAAATATAAATGAAATAAAAACTATACATAAAAATAGAACGAAATATTGCGCCACAATGAGTATCTAGCATTAAAGTATTCATCTGCTCATTATTTTTGAAATACCGCACTATTAGAACTGACAGATTTTCATTATTCATTTTTTTTTTTTTTTGTCTGTTTCGTTGGTGCACATTTAAAAAAAATGTTTTTTTTGAAAATTTTAGCGAAATCTTCACCAGAAAAGTTTCTAGTAACATCTTCCATTAATTTTGTTGTGACAACAACAAGAAAATGTGTCAACTAAGATGGAAGAAATTTGGTGTTACTTGGTTAGAAGTTGTAAGAGCAGTCTTCGTTTATTTGAATTAATAAAACAGTTGCAAATTCTAGGATTGGATATGCTGGAAAAATTCCTACTACCTCACCATTCTAGATTTTTACAACTAGTAATGAAATAAAATATTTCTTACAATGTGTGCTCAATTTTCGTCAGGTGTAATTTAAATGTTTTATTCCTAATTTTTCTTAATTTTATTCTGAATTTCTGTAATTGTACTGGACCAAAATGCATCACTGCATGAAGTTTTTTGTGAAAGATTTTTTTAATTGCAAGTTGAAATCGAATTTTACCAACTTCGATGGGTTTGTAATTTTTATGTAGAATTCGATCTTCTATTATGTATCACATTTAATAGATTATTTAAATTATTGACTTTCATGAAATATTTATGGTATGCATTATGGATTATATTATGCATAATCTATTGATTCATTGTAGTTTTCTATTAAAAATTCGATTTTTCTATTATAAATTATGCATAATCAAATAGCTTGTCATTAGTATATGCTCGTGCTCGCAAAGAAAACTATGAAAAATCGTAAAAAGGCTATTTATTCCAATAATAAATTTAAATGATGTTATTAATATGTAATAAATACAATCCTTTTTTCATTGGATTGCATCAAAATTTAATTTTGTTTTAAAGTTCTAATGCAGCTGGCAATACAGAGACATTAATATTTATGCCATATGCAAGGACTGTACCGCTGTCACTCATGTAGCACTACCTAGGGTCACGTCTAACTTGAAGATAGGCTATGGACTCGAGTAACATTATCCCCACAAGGCTCTACGATCTTATTAGACCGGGACTTACGGTTTAAACTGGATTCCGAATCAGTACAAACATCCATGGCATCGCCGGGTCACGAATCTGAAACCTGTGGTACCGAGCGTCAGAGAGCTAGCCACTCGGCCATCAGGCCCCTAAAATTGCAACAAGCATGGGCTCCACTGCTTTTACTCATTTAGCACTACCCAGGGGGAACGTGTAGCTTGAAGATATGCTATGGACTAGAGTAACACTACCCTCACAACACTCTACGATCCTATTAGAGCAGGATCTAAGGTTTAAAGTGGATTCCGAACCACTACAAACATCCATGGTACTGCCGGGACTCAAACCCGAAACCTGTGGGTAGTTTTTCTCTTAAAAATTCGATTTTTCTATTATATATTATGCATAATCAAATTGCTTATCATTAACGTAGAAAGAGTTAAAAAGTATTTTTTTTAAAGTAAAAAAGCTGAAATTGATCACAATTTCAAGTCATGTAATATAAATTAAATGTTATTGAAAAAAAGTACTTAAAGTTTTATATTATTTGCCAAGAAAATTTTTACATTTAAATTAATATCAAATTTTAGAGAAAGAAAACGGTGCTTTTGTGGACACCCTATTTCTCACAAAAAGATTGGTTGCCGTCTACACAAGAGCTCCGCTGCCCTGTGCAAGACTGTGTTGCAACCTCCAACCGTTCTCTGCTAGCCAATAGCTCGGCAGTTATTTTTCATTTGCGTAACATTGACACTGGAGATTTACCATCATTTCTGTTTTCCAATAATGGAACCTCTAATGCCAGTTCACCACTACTCGTTCTATTCAACAAGGAAGCCCCCTCCCAACACCCCAGCTGACGTGTTGGAGAAAATGAATGGGAAGATTCACCTGATGGCAACTTACAGAAAAGACTCTGAGGTTTATTCGCCGTACGGTTGGATTGAGAAACGAACGACTCGTTTCAAAATTCCAGGTGAACGAATTTATTAAAATTTCTTATTAATTAAAAATGTTAATATTTTATATAAAATTTTAATTTATCATCATATTTTTGTCGTGTCAATATGAGCAATGTCTTTTAATAAATATTTTTATGGTAAAATTCTATATTATTATTGTATATGTTGGACTATATTCTATGTGTGTCCCTTGGAAGGGGGCTGTGTGTGGTCTCCGCACCTGACCGGATGGATCACAGCTGGGGATGAAGGGGATATATGTGGAAAGTATTTTAATTGGCAGGGGTCATAAAACACTTCGAGGCCAGATGGTGAAGAATTCAGTTGATCAAGACGGGGACTTGGATTTATGGACGGGGAGCGTCTGCTCAACGGATATAGACTCTAATACAGTGTCGGCAATCGCCCCCAAAAAATGAACTATAAAATGGAGATGATGGACATCGCAAGAGGAGAGGGAGAAAGGAGAGAGAGACGAGGAACGGAGACTCCGTAGCTTGAAGGGCTAGCTAGTTGTTTATAGGATCGGGTATTGTTAATGTGTATGTTTAAAAGTAAATGACAACACCACATATTGAGCCCAGAATCGTAACCAGAATTCACTATATTTTATCTACTATCGAAATCAGGGGTAGCCAACAAAAAATGATGTTTTTGTCATGTTGTTTATATAGAACAGTGAAAAAAATTATATCTTTGTTTTAGATAGATCAACAAAATGATTATAAAGCAGGGGTGGCCAACCCAAATGATCTTGCCGGGCCACTTTGGAAATGCATCCTAACTCCGCTGGCAGCATATAAAATTATATATCCTCATATTAGATTGAGACTCACCAGAGACACTTTTTGAGGAGTATAAAATTGAAATATAACGAGTTATTATTGTTGTGTTTATTGTTATTCTTACATGTAAACATAGATAATATAATAACAATGACAATAAACGCACATTGTAAAGAAATATTAAACACTAAAAATTAAATATAAACAAATATATACTAAATATAAACGAAACAAAAAAATGAAATCATTAAAAAATAATTATTTTACTAGTGCGTTATTTATTTCTCCACTCTTTCACTCAGCTTTTTGTAAATTTGCACATCGTAATTGATGTGGCGTCCGTTATGTTTGAGCGTGTTTTCTGTTAGGTCAATTTCATTTTAGAAAAAAAAAAAAACAAGTCTCAGGTGTAAGTTGAACCAAAAGTTCTAACAACTTGAACAAAGAGTCTGGTTTTCTCTGCTATCAACAATCAACTGTGCGTATCTAGAGTTGGTCACTGTGGAGGTCAAAGGTGAAACATAGAACCTGCTATATTAGATGTTCCAAGATGCGCCGCATTCAGAATCACAGTTCACAGAATATAATTTAATTATTCTGCAAACTTAAAAAAAAAAAAAAAGCCATTATATCTGTCGCATATTCGCAAGAGTATTATTTTAAAATCAAGGTTAATTTTTCTCATAATTTCTACAGTTAATTTTTGAATGTATGGATGCACGCATAATGTATTCTTTTACTACATTGGTTTTCACTACTTTGGCCATTATAAAATAAATCTATTATGTAAAAGTGTGATAAATAAAACGGGCCCGAAAAATAATCAAGGCTGGCCGCTGGTTGGCCATCCCTGCTCTAGACGATATTCGTGGAGATTTTGAATTTGTGAACGTCTTCAACCATTCCAAGCTTCTGTGACATATTTATTACATTTTTAATCCATTATTCCTGTTGTTTTAAAATTGTTGAGCATTGGTATAGAACAGGGGTCTCCAAACTTTTCAACCTTAGGGCCGTACTGTTTACTCCAGTAAGTACCAAGGGCCAAAACCGTTTTAATTTTTCTGCCATTATCTATAATTTCTAGACCAGTCGCCGTGAACGCGCTCTGAGCGAGCAGGTTTATGTTCGATTCAGGATATATACATTCCAAACATCGATATACATACATATGCGATACTCTTTACCCCAACATAACTACCGAGCTCTAAATGCTCAACAATGGTTATGGTTGAATGGAAAACAGATTTACTCCTTATATAGTAAATAAAAATTAAGACAATTTAAATACACATAATGCTCCCACATAATTTAACAAGCTGTAAAAGAAGAAAAATCATGCAAAAAAAAATACAAAAGAAAATATGTATCAAAAGTAAAAGGTAATGAAACAGAAAAGAAAAATTATTCGCATAATTCAAGTCATGCCATTTTAATCGAAAGTTGCCATGTTAATTGATATCAAACTTCTGTTCATTTATGTACAGAGTGATTATAATTAAAGTCCCACTTTCAAAAATGCTTTAAAAAAACTATTCGTGATAATGAGTTCAAATTTTAACTGAAGATACTTAACGAAGGGAGTAACGGTATGGCATCAAAAAAACTTTTACGATATGGTGAACCAACTTTTCTCATCCAATTTGGTATGACCATGCCGTGGTAGATGGGATTTCCACTAACAGTGTCACAACTGTTGAATGATTTTGAAAGTCCTTTTTCCATCAAAAACAGAAACAATCAAACACATTGAACACAACAGTTGGTTTAATGTGCAACTCCAAATACGTTGTCATTTCGATTCAAATTATCACAGGCAGCAGAATTCACTTTCTTTATGTAGCTTAGAGCGCCATATATTAATACACTTCTTTTGATGCCATACCGTTTCTCTGTCAAGTATCTTCAGTTTAAATTTAAACTTATTGTGACGAGGGTTCTTTTTGTACAGTATTTTGACTTAATTAAAGTCCCACTTTCAAAATGCTGTAAAAAACTTAATGAAAGTCCCTAATCACCCTGTATATACGAGTATATCCGTGTATATGTGTGTGTAAGTATGCCATAATATCTCATCATCTTCATAATATTTTCTATTTTTCAGATTTTAAATCGGACAAAAACAATGTATGCTGGCTAGTCAGTCATTGCCAAACATCCAGCAAAAGAGAAGTGTACGTCAACATTCTAAAACAGTACATAGACGTTGAGATATACGGAAGTGGTGATAAAGAATGTCCATATGGGCAAACCGTTGATTGCTACCACTGGTTGGCTAAGAGGTGCAAAATTCTACCTTTCTTTTTGAAAATTCAATTTGTAGGGGATTATGTCACTGAAAAACTGCAATTATGCCCTGATGTCAGACATGGTGCCCATCGTCATGGGCGGGGAAGACTACGA